>CM042851.1:53049278-53129278 GCA_023653725.1 Bungarus multicinctus | reverse complement strand
GAATTTATAGCCATTTAATAGATTTATAGTTTATGAAGACTGATTGCCGTTTTGCTACACAGACCCCATTCCTGTTATTTCTTTGCTATCTTTGATTTATTTATTTTTTAGATGTTTCATGACCCAACTAGGGAACGATATCAGTGCCAGAAGGGAGTGGGGTTTGGGGCTCTGACCTCTGAAAAAATAAAATGTTGCAAAAACTGGGCATGGCTAGTCTAAGGAAGAGAAGGACCAGGGGAGACAGGATAGCAGTGTTCTAATATTTGAGGGGCTGCCATCGAGAGGAGGAAGGGGTCAAGCTATTTTCTAAAGCGCCTATAGGCCAGACAAGAAATATTGGATGGAAACTGAACAAGGAGAGATTCAACCTGGAAATAAGGAGAAACTTTCTGACAGTGAGAACAATCAACCCATGAAACAGAAGTTGCCACCGGAAGTTGTGGGAGCTTCATCACTGGAGGTTTCAAGAAGAGACTGGACTATCCTGTCAGAAATGGTGTAGGGTCTCCTGCTTGGGCGGGGAGTTGGACTAGATGACCTACAAGGTCCCTTCCAACTCTGATTACCTGTTACCTGATAATCATGTCATTTTTCTCTCTGGAATAAAGTCAGAACGAAAATGTGAATTCTGTTTGTTTAACTTCCAGATCCTGCCGCCGCAGATGGGAGAAAAAATGTCATAGTAATTCATCCGGATTTTAGGATGATTGTTTTAGCAAACAGGCCAGGATTCCCTTTCTTGGGGAACGACTTTTTTGGAACACTTGGTAAGTCAGGCACTGTGTAAAAGCTTCTATTTTATGGTCCTATCTATAGGGGAAAAAATGCTGCTTTTGTTTCATGAGTCTGATTGCAGGAAGAAGAAGAAGAAAAAAACTCCAAGGAAGCTACTAATTAAGGTGTATTAAAACCATTTCTTTATTTTAGACTCCTTTGCTATTTGGAAAAAGAAATATGTATTTCGGGCCATGCATAATTTTCCTAGGAAAATGTTTTCCCCCCCCCCCCAAAAAAAAAAGGATGTAAGAGAGTGGTGGCTTGTTCTCCGAGGTTCTTGTTTAGTTTCCAATCGTTTTGTCACCAGGAACTTTGGTTGAATTGTCCTTTTTTATTATGTGGTATAATTATATTATTATCATTATTGTATTATGATTATGTGGTCAGTTGGTCACGCCATGTGATGTGGTCACACCAGCTGGATACATGACCAACTGACCACATTGTTCTAACCGAGGCTTCCCAAGATCACGAAGCAGATTCCTCGTCCCAATAAAACCCCTTTTATTTTGTTTAAAATGAATTCCTCTCCAGCAAAGTCCTGGCCAACAGACCTTCAAGAGATTTCACAACTACAGACCTTTTTCAGGCTTGGAGAGTTGCCAGGCCAATATCTTCCAAAGGCCATGCTGTAGCAGAAATTACCTGGCAAGAAGTCAGGAACAGATCTTCACCCTCATGAATTGAACTAATTGTCTCCTGAAAAACCCCACTCCCCTTTCGCTCCTCTTTATTCCCTATGGGAGGGGCCATTCACCATCCACCTGTGGCTTTACTCCCGAGTCGACCCTTTTTCCTTAACTGTTCCCTTCTCCTGGCAGCTCTGTGCATGCGCACACTGGGAACAAGCTCCAGCTGTTCTTCTTCCTCACTGATGTCCGACTCCAAAGGCAGCTGATAACTGTTGGACAGCTCCATCTCTGTCTCTGACTCAGAGCACTCGTCAAAGCCTTCCTCAGACTCCAGGACTGGCCCGTGTTCCTCCCCAACCTCCTCACTATCTCACAACATACATAAGACCTATCAAAGCAAAGGGAACTGAAACAAGACACTTCAACTAGGTAACTGATGATGTTACCTACCCTGGTGATGAAATGTTCGGAAACTAAACAACAAGCTGAGAGAACAAATCAATGACAACATTTACCACCCGAGCTACAAATATTTCTTTCTTAAGAATGCAAGTCAAAAAATAAGCTCCATTTTGAAGGGCCAGTAGTAGCTTAGTCAGCAAGCTAAGCTTAAACCTGTTGTGCTTTCTTCAAAAATGTAAAATATCTCGCAGCACCCCTGTGAGTTCCCTGCGGACCACAGGTTTTCTTCTTTATTATGTACGACAAGTGAATGATCACATTGGACGCCATTTTCTCCTTTCTTGTTCTTGCTCATTCCAGGAGATATATTTAGCTGTCACGCTGTTGATAACCCTAAACCAAACTCAGAACTGGCAATGCTTCGACAGTACGGACCTGACGTTCCTGACTCGGTTCTCCAGAAACTGGTAGCAGCTTTTGGAGAGCTGCGAAGTTTGGCTGACCAAGGAATCATCAATTATCCTTACTCGACACGAGAAGTAGTGAACATTGTCAAGCATTTACAGGTACGGTAGGACCGTTTCTAATCCTGGACAATCCAGTAATAATTGAAGACATTATCTTTAAAGACTACCTTAACATTTAACAGAATAACAAAGTTGGAAGGGATCTTGGAGATCATCTCCATTGGTTGCCAGTGGTTTTCCAGGTTTGCTTTAAGGTTCTGGTTCTGATCTTTAAAGCGATCCATGGCATTGGACCAGGTTATCTGCAGGACCGCGTTCTGCTGGTAGTCTCCCACCGACCTGTGCGTTCCCATAGAGAGGGCCTTCTTAGGCTGCCGATGGCTTCTATGTGCCGCCTGGTGACTCCTAGAAGTAGGGCCTTCTCTGTGGGGGCCCCCGCCCTCTGGAATGGTCTGCCTCCGGAATTATGCAATAACATGGACCTGAGAGCTTTCAGACGTGCATTAAAAACTTGGCTCTTCGAGCAGGCCGGCCTAGGCTGAAATGGGATTTTTAATGTAATTTAGTATTTGTGTTTTTTAAATTGGGATTTTAAAATTTGGGTTTTAATAATTTATTGGGGGAGGGTATAATTCTAGACAGCCTAAGATATTTAATTCTTTTTAACTTTTATAATTGTAATAAAGTTTTACAGTTGGCTGTACACCGCCCTGAATCCTTCGGGAGAAGGGCGGTATATAAATATAATAAATAATAATAATCTAGTCCAACCCCCAGCTCAGGTAGGAAGCCCTCTACTATTTCAAACAAATGGTTGTCCAGTCTCCTCTTAGAAAACCTCCATTATTGAAGCATTCACAATTTCTGGAGGCAAGTAGTTCCACCGAATAATTGTTCTCCCTGACAGGAAATTTCTCCTTAATTCCAGGTTGCTTCTCTCTTTTCCATCGCTTCCCATCCGTTGCTTCTTGTCCTACCTTCAGGTGCTTTGGAGCAGGGGTCGCCAACCTTTTGGACCTCAGGGACCACCAAACTCATAAATTTAAATCCCGCAGACCAGAGACCCTGGGAAAATCCCCCAAAAAGTCTGCATGAAAATTCCCCACCCTGTTTTCCTACCGATCGGTCGTTCTTTATTTGGGATCGCAGGATACCGTCTCCAGCTCCATTCTCAGGGGAAGAGAGAGAGAGAGACTTTTGGCTTCATGCAAGGAAAGCAGCAGGAGCAGCAGAAGTCTTTCTTTCTCTCACCCAAACTCCACCTGATTGAGTCTTTGTGAGACTTGTCGCACCAGCGCAGCCTCTTGGGACAGGATGCCTTGCAGGGTCCCCTCACTACCTCGTGTTGTTCGCAATGCAAGCGACGCAAGCCTTGTGTTCTCCTAGGCCATGTGGGCGGCGCAGTCTTATATTCTCACGCAGCCTGGATTAATAGCTTTGGGAGTGACATTTCTCTGCAGGGGAAGCATGATAGCGGTCTTCCCATATTTGAGGGGCTGCCACAGAGAGGAGAAAGGGGTCAAGCTATTTTCCAAAGTCCCTGAAGGCCAGACAAGGAATCATGGATGGAAACTGATCAAGGAGAGATTCAACCTGGAAATAAGGAGAATTTTTTCTTATAGTGAGAACAATCAACCAATGGAACAGAAGTTGCCTTCAGAAGTTGTGGGAGCTTCATCACTGGAGGCTTTCAAGAAGAGACTGGACTGCCATCTGTCAGAAATGGTGTAGGGGCTCCTGCTTGGGTGGGGAGGGTTGGACTAGATGCCCTACAAGACCCCTTTCAACTCTGTTATTCTGTAATTATTCTAATCAGTGGAAGGACTTGCTTCCAGAAGTTGTGGGACCTTCATCATTGGAGGCTTTCAAGAAGAGACCGGACTGCCATCTGTCAGAAATGGTGTAGGGTCTCCCGCTTGAGCAGTGGCTTGGACTTGATGACTACAAAGTCGCTTCCAATCCTATTATTCTAACTCAAATAGTTAAAAAAGGAAAGACCCTGGAATGCTTGTTTGTGCCAGAGAACCGTCATTATTCCACAAGCTGGTTGTTGAACCGTTCCATAAATTAATCTAAAAATAACGCAAGGAACGAGCATAATTAAGACAGAAAGCAGGAGGTGATCTTAATTCACCCACTCGCTTTCTGTTTTGAATTCAGGTTTCTGGTTTGCTTGGCCTCTGGGGCTTCCAAGAGACCTGGATCAGGGGAATGGCTAGATTTATTCAGATTTTCTTCAACCAGTAGCAGGAAGAAACAGGAGTAATTTGTTTAGGGCAATGGGCAGCAACCATGGGACCATTGGTGGTCCACGATAAAATTTTGGTGGTCCGCAGAGAAATGTCATCCCCAAAGCAATTAATCCAGGCTGCATGGGAACATTTTTTTTTTTTCAGAAGACAGGTGATGCCACCTGCCAGAATAAATTATTGAACTGCTATAAAATGAGGTACAGGAAGGAAACGACAGCAAGGAGTTTAAATCACAGTTTATGACAATGGTGGTCTCAGCAGGCTACAACTGACTTGAGCTTGGAAGCTAGTGAGTATTTGAGAGGGAGGACTACCCACATGGCCCGCAGGAACACAAGGCTTGTGTCACTTGCATTGCAAACAACATGAGGTAGTGAGGGGAGGGGAGAAAGGGAGGAAGTGGGGAACTTGCCCCATGCGCCTCACACGCCTGGCCTGACAGCAAGTCTGCTTCTTTCCACTACTTTCCACTTCTGCTTTTGGCTGCACGCAAGGAAAGCAGCCAAAGTCTTTCTTTTTCTCCCCCAAACTCCGCCAGAAATGAGTCTTTGGGACCCTGCAAGGCCTCCTGCTCCAAGAGGCTTCCCCGGCAAAGACTCATTTCTGGCGGAGTTTGGGGGAGAGAAAGAAAGACTTCTGCTGCTCCTGCTGCTTTCCTTGCATGAAGCCAAAAGTCTCTCTCTCTCTCTCCCCCTGAGAACGGAGCTGGAGACGGTATCCTGTGATCCCAAATAAAGAATGATCAATCAGTAGGAAAACAAGTGAGGAATTTTCCTGCAGACTTTTTGGGGGGATTTTCCCAGGGTCTCTGGTCCGCGGGATTTAAAATTATGAGTTTGGTGGTCCCTGAGGTCCAAAAGGTTGGTGACCCCTGGTTTAGGGCACACAGGCAGCCCCCTCCCCTGTCCAGCAGGTAATGGGAACCAGTTGGGATGAAAGGAAGGAGGGAAGTGATACAATCTCACAGCTTGAGGACGGAGGAAGGAAATTAAGCCCTACACAATATCTGTTTCTATTATTGTGTGGCTCCGCTAAGCCTTCTGCCGCGAAATCAGGTTTGGTTTTTATATACAAACATAGCCTGTGTTGAGTTAGAAGGTGTTTATACTGCTGGCAGGCAAAAGTCAAGCTTCAGGATGTGCATATTCGCAGCATGATTTATTTAGTTATAAAACCCAGCCGATCGCCCGGCTGCTCAGATCTTCCCTTTCAGTTCACAGCCGAATCAAGTTATTTTGCATCATTTGCACGTCTGAAAAGCAAGGAAGAAAATGTGCCTTGGCAAAACAAACCGGGACATCCCGTGGTCAGGAGGCTGTATAGATGACCTCCAGCTAACCTTTCCTCATTCAGTAGCTCTCTTCATTCACCTAATATAACATAGCTCCCACTGCCTTGTTGTTGTTAGTTGCAAAGTCGTGTCCGACCCATCGCAAACCCCATGGACCATGTTCCTCCAGGCCTTCCTGTCCTCCACCACCTTCTGGAGTCCACTGAAGCTCACGCCGACTGCTTCAGGGACTCCATCCAGCCCCTTCCTTCTCTGCCATCCCCCTCGTCTTCTTCTACTGTCCTCCATCATTCCCAGCATTCGGCACTTCTCCAGAGAGTCCTTCCTTCTCATGCGGTTTCACGAGCCTGCACTTTTTCTCTTCTTCGTCCCCTCAGCTGATAGGCGCATCAGAGCCTCAGCTGGTGTTTGGAAAGCTGCGCGCGCACGCGCAGACGCGCAAAGTGCGCGATCACCAAAACGGTAGGGAAACGGGTAGAATCCCACCACTGGCTTAAAGGCTTGAAAAATATGTTTCTGGGTATAGCAATCCACGGAGGGCATAGTGAACACCTAGATCAGTGATTGGCAAACCTTTTGGTTGTGGTGTGCCAAAAGCGAGCACATGCGCCGGCACCCACAATGCAATGCACCCCCGTCCCCCCTGTTTTCCGCCAGTTTGAGGCCTTTTTCACACAGGGAAGCTGAGGGGAGCCTCTACAGCCTTTGGAGGGTAAAAAACGGGCCCGTTTTTCGGTCTCCAAATACCGGAAGTGACGAAACCAGAAGTGCCTGAAGTGACGAAACGGGCCCGTTTTTCGGCCTGCAAAGGCTGCAGAGGCTTCCCTCCAGCCTCTGGGAGGCCGGAAATGGCTTCAAACGGGCCTCAAACTAGCTGGAAGACACGTGCATGCACAGTGCAGGTAAGTTTGGCTGGGGCTCACGTGCTTACACACAAATGGCTCAGCGTGCCACCTGTGGCACGCGTGCCAAAGGTTTGCCATCATGGACCATTACTATTTTTTGGGGGGGTAACGGAACGAGCTTTCAAGTCACACTTTCCATCACTGACAACAAACTCACACTTGGGTTTTTTTTTCTTTTTCTGTCTTTTTCTTTTTTAAATAAACTTTATTGAATTTTATTACATTAAAAATATAAAAAATATATAATTCAATAACAGCTGTTTGTGGTGCTTATCGTATAACCATCATTTGTGTGATAATTACAGATATTAATTTGTGCATAATTCTTATTCTATCTATATTCTATATTTAATAATTACTTATCCATAGTCTGTCTCCGATCTATCCAATTATACCATTGTTCCCATACCTTATAAAATATTGAAGCTTCCTTATCTTTTAAACTCAGCGTTAATTTATCCATTTCAGCACAATTCATAACTTTTTGTATAACCAGTTCCTCTACAGGTATGTATGGCTGTTTCCAACCCTGGGCAAAAGCAATCCTGGCAGCAGTCAGTATGTGTAATAATAAGTATTTTGTACTCTTTACGTGTTTTTTTTTTTTTTTGGAAGATCCCCACTAGGAAGAGTTCTGGTTCTAAGTCTAGTTGTTCATGGGTGATTTTCTGTCTTTTTCTTCATCTCTGCAGAAGTTTCCAAGCGAAGGACTTGCCAATGTGGTTCGGAACGTCTTTGATTTTGACTCCTACAACAAAGAAATGCGTGAGATATTAATTAGGACTTTGCATAAACATGGAATACCGATCGGAGCCAAACCCGACAACGTACAGATGGCTAAGGAGTAAGGCTAATTGTCTGCCGTATTGCTGCTAGTTCTAAAAACCTGGAAATGCTTGAAGCAAATTCCATGTTTCCTCCAAAAAAGGGCCATTCGGTTGCGTAATTATTTATTTACACAACATTTATCAGACAACATTTATCAGTGTGTATCTTTACGGGATACGGCAATAAGTTTCAATGGAGGAGTCGTGGGTTTTGTTTTTTTAAATCTAATTAACATTGGTGATTTGTGCAATGGAAATAAATAAAGGGAAATATTTGTTTGATTCTTCTCGGTTTCTATTCATTGATTGGTCTTCTGCTAATTTATCGCTGTTATGTGTACGAAGCCGGTTTGTAACAGTTTAAAAAAAAAAGTGGAAATGAATGAACTGACTTGGCTTTTAATCCTTCACGGGACAAATTTCTCAAAAGTAGTGCAAAAACTTCAAAAGATCTTGATTCAATAGGTTTTGCCTGGCACCAGTCAAATTTCTCTGGTGGGCAACATCATTTTGTAATGATGTCATTAAACCAATGACGCAAATCACCCACGCTGACATATTTTTGTATTTTAACAAAAGTTTATGAATAACAGACACCGTTGCTCCCAATTAGACCAAAGTTTTCTCGTATTTCTTCGACCTTGCAATATTCCAGATTCTTTTTCATGGTATCCAGTTTGCTGAATGGTGTTTATGGACACCCTGTGTTATGGAGTACTTATTCACTGAACATCAAACAGATACCTTGATGTGTATAAATAATAATAATAGTACTTTACATGATCACATTTTTTTAAAGCTCAGAAACCATCTTCAATTAAAACAAGTATTTCCCTTTATGCTTGGAAAGGTTATGCGAAACAGACTTGAAAAAATTGGTGGTTATGTTGTTTGTTTTTTGAGATAAGGAGGAAGACAAAATCCACTTTTCTAGCTATAAATCTCATTCAGTGGTTTGAATAAACCATCTCTAAGCATCATTATTAACTGAGTAAAATCTCACAGGCAGAATTGCAGATATTAATTCAATGGCTTCCCAGTTTTGAGCCAGCAGTCCCTGAAATGTGCTAGTTTTAAAACATGCATCCAATAACCATTGAACCGTAATCCCAAAGGTGCTTTTTTGAGGCAACTGGACTTCCTTGCTTTTTCTTTGAAGACTTTTCACTTCTTATCCAAGAAGCTTCTTCAGCTCTGACTGGATGGTGGGGAATTTGAAGGATTGATATTCCTTGCAGACAGCTGGTCATTTGCATCCTTTTTAGAGAGTCGTTGAGGCCACCTGGAGGTTTATCTGTGTCATCAAAGAGGTCATTTATATCAAAATTTAACAGGCCTCTCTCAGCAGAGGGGTAGGGATACGACATCATCTATCTCTACTCTGCAATACAGTCCTTTCAACAGTTCCAAGAAGGCTCCACACCCATTTACGCCACTCAGATAAACCTCCAGGTGGCCTCAATGACTCTCTAAAAGGATGCAAATGACCAGCTGTCTGCAAGAAGTATAAATCCTTCCCTTCCCCACCATCATCCAGTCAGAGCTGAAGAAGCTTCTTGGATGAGAAGCGAAATGTCTTCAAAAAAACAACAACAAGGAAGTCCAGTTGCCTCTTGAAAAAGCATATTTGGGATAACCATAACCTGGACGACCGAGAATCTCCACAGACATTGGATTGTAGCTTGTTTCATAATTACAATATTACTCTGTACCACTTCAGTGCGGTATATGAACATTTCTTAGGCAATATACAAATTGATTAAATTCCATCAATGTAATCTTCATACTTTAGTAGCGTTATTATCTTTTTTCTTTTTCTTTCCCCCCGTTAAAGACTCTCGGTTTAAGTTATAATGGATCTCCACTTTTTTGTCCTGTTTATGAAAAGTCCACTCAATGGAGTGATTAATATACAAGCGATACGTAGTCGTTGCTCACAATTTCCTGTGGATTTCCAGCAGTAGCTAAGGGGGAAGCTGTGTTAACCTCTTGGTGGTTTCTCACATTTTTCACAGTGATGTTTGAGACTCGGTAGCAAAAACAGAGGGTGGATTAAGACATAGAATAACAGAGTTGGAAGGGACCTTGGAGGTCTTCTAGTCCAACCCCCTTTTCATAATGAAGCAATTATAGAGTCGCAATAACTTCAGGGGGACTTTATGGACTCTTCCTCAGACGTTCCCAACTCAGGGCCATCATCCACATCTCTCTACAATCCTTTTCCCTCCATATTTTACAGACGCTCCCGTCTCATGCCTCTGTCCACAAAAATAGGGTAAAGAAGGTCCACCGTTAGTCCTTGACTTACAACAGTTGGTTTAGCGAGTGACCGTTGAAAGTTAACAATGGCCCCGGAAAAAAAAATGACTTATGACCATTTCTCACACTCACCCGATCATAATTCAGATGTTTGGCAAGCAACTCATACGTATGACAGGTCACCGTGTCCCTGGGGTTGTGTGATCCCCTTTTGCGACCTTTTGATGCGCAAAACCAACAGGGAAAGCCCGATGTCAGGATTCCAGCAATCGCCCTAATGAAATCATGATCCTCGAGCCAAACTTCAAAAAACTTCAAAGGATTCATTAGAGGCGGCATACTGGCATTGTCCTGTATGAAGCCAACTCTGGCCTATGTAATTTATGGTCACCTATGACCCTGTTTCCCCCTCTCCCCCTGGGTGTGTCATAAATTAGATTCTCCAATGAAGCTGGGCTGGGTGTCATCAATCATGTTCTCCAATTAAATATATTTAAGGGCAAAAACTCTGGTAGTTTAGTTCCAATCTTTTAAAGAGAAGAGTTGGAATGGACTTTTGCTCCCAAACTGCTGCCCTGCTCTTCCAGATTTCCTTCCTTCCTTCCTTCCTTCCTGCCCCCACCTTTTTTTTATGGCAACTACTAAAACAGGCATAGGAATGTTTTATAGTTGATATTCGGCTCCTCTCAATTCTTGAAGGTGAGCTGTATAAAGCAAAAACAAATTGAGTGAAGATATAGAATTTAGGGTTGCGAACCCCTCCTAGCCTTGGTTGGATTTTCTGCATGGAATCTGGCTCTAAGGTGATCGGCCTGGACATTCCTACTCTATACTCAAGATGCCTCTGATAATGGGTAGCCCTTCTACTTATTTACAATCCCCTGTGACCCTGTTTTCCCTCTTCCCCCTGGGTGTCTCATAAATCAGATTCTCCAATGAAGCCGAGCTGGGTGTCATCAATTATGTTCTCCAATTAAATATATTCATGGGCAAAAACTCTGGTAGTTTAGTTCCAATCTTTTAAAGAGAAGAGTTGGAATGGACTTTCGCTTCCAAACTGCTGCACGGCTCTTCCAGATTTCCTTCCTTCCTGCCCCCACCTTTTTTTTTTTAAATGGCAACTACTAAAACAGGCCTAGGAAGGTTTTACGAGTTGACATCCGATTCACTTCACGACTGTGTTAAGAACGTAACGACTGCCGCGATTCACTTAACAAACCATTGCAAAAAAGGTCCTAAAACGGGGTGAAGTTAGTGGCTGCTAGAAGTTTATTTTTTATTTATTATTTATTTGTCAATTGCTTACAAGATAATAGGTATAAGTAAAACATAGTTATGAATACATGGATACATATAAGAAAAATAAAATATAAAAGAAACAATAGGACAGGGACGGTAGGCACGTTGGTGCGCTTAATGCATACCCCCTACAGACCTCTTAGGAAAGGGGTGAGGTCAATAGTAGACAATCTAAGGTTAAAGTTTTGGGGGTTTGGGGAAGAAGTTGAAGAACCATCTCACGCTTTCTCTCTGTATGTATCTAAGGAGCTTTTTACGCGGTTGTGTAAAGGACACAGCGGAAATTCAAACAAGAGGGTGACTCACACAGAACGGTCTGCATGTCAGTTGCCCAGTTTCCATGTTTAGTTCTGTGCAAACATCATCTTCATCTGTTACCACTGAAGGCACTCAAGTGGAGAGAACTTTTGGCTGCACATCCAGACTTCTGTTATTTGACATTTACTTTTCCCCCTTCGGTTGCTGGATTACAAGGACAACAGTTGCAATCGTTCCCTGCTCTCCAAAGTTTAAAAGTCCTTCAAAAGAGACTTTATTTTGGTCAAGTGTGAACTGTTGTAATATAATAGCATAAGGAGGAGAGTTAACTTAATCTTGCGTAGCTTCTTCTCTGGTAATATTGTAGTGCTAACTAGAGCATACAAAACCGTTGTGATCCAGGCTTCGTAAACCGTAATTATTCACAAACTCGTTTTAAAAACAAAACCTATTTTATTACAATGCTGTGAATTGTTTCCATTCCCAGCCGGAATTAATCCCAAACAGTCCCCCAAGATAAGCACACACCTTTCAGTTCTGTGAAGTGCTGCCAAAAACAGAAGTCTCCAATGAACTAGAAAAAAAACCAACCAAAGTACAAGAAAAACCAACCGAAGTACAAAGAGCTTCAAAGATGTCTCGGAACCGATCGAACAACTTTGCTTCCTGCAAAGGTTTCATCATCTTGGCCTGACTTTTATCCCTGATGGGAGGGGAAATCACCTCCGAGCCTTACTCCCAAGTCGCCCCTACTGTTTCAGCTGCTCTCGCCTACTAGCAGCTCTGCGCATACGCGCACTGGGAACAGGCTCCCCTTGTTCCTCTGCCTCGCTGCTGCCAGATCCTGGAGGCAGCATCCCACTCCCAGGTGGTCCGGGCCCCATCTCTGCATCGGAAGCAGGACCATCGTCCGAGGCCTCTCCCATTCTTCCCCACTGTCCGATTCCGCTGTTGTCTGCACAGGCAGCCGGCGAAACACAACACAAAACATGTGCTAGACCAGTGGTGGCAAACCTTTTTCATCTCCTGTGCCGATAATTGCACGTGCGCTTGTACGCTCGCGTGCTAGCACCCAGAGGGCAATGCGTGCTGGGCCCTCACACACCCCCTGCACATGCACGCACAATCCTCCCGCAGCACATTGTGCGTCTGTGCATGTGCGTGCAATCCCCTTGCCACACGCCGCGCGCCTGCACGTGAGATTCCCTCGTTGTGTGCAATGCGTCTGCACCCTGCATCTCTGCGCATGCGCACACGATCGCCCCTGTGTGCCATCCATCTGCGCAAGCACACGCAATCCCTCCCGTGCACCCCTGCCTGTCTCTGCGCAGGCGCGCGTGTCTCCCGTGCACCCCAACCCCCCACCTCCCCATGCATGCACGCCAGATACCTGACAATCAGCTGTCGGGTGGTGGCAGGGCGCATGCATGCGCAGTGGGGCTCTTCCAGGTGAGCTCTCGCATGCCGGGGGGAAATGGCTCTACGTGGCACTTCCGGCACATGTGCCATAGGTTCGCCATCACGGAGCTAGACCAATTCTTGAATACAACTCATGTGTCTGGAACCTGCGTTGCATATCGGACATTAATACAATTGAGAGAATCCAGAGATATTTCATGAGAAGAGTTCTCCACTCCTCTACTCGCAACACAATACCTTATGCCACCAGACTCGAAATTTTAGGCTTAGACAATTTAGAACTACGCCACCTTCAGTTTGACCTAAGTATAGTACATAAAATTATCTATTGCAATGTCCTACCAGTCAGTGACGACTTCAGCATCAACCGCAACAACCCACGAGCACACAATAGATACAAACTCAAGGTAAACTGCTCCAAACTCAATTGCAGGAAATACGACTTCAGCAACAGGAGTGGTCAACTCCTGGAATGCTCTACCTGACTCTGTGGTTTCTTCCCCAAACCCCCCAAATTTTAACCTTAAGACTGTCGACTGTTGACCTCATCCCTTTCCTAAGAGGTCTGTTAGGGGTGTGCATAAGCGCACCAATGTGCCTACTGTCCCTATCCTAATGTTCCCTGTTATTCGTATGCATTTCGTGTACTTTTAATCGTGTTTCCAATTATATCTGTTATCTAAAACATGCTTGATAAATAAAATAAATAGAAAGAAAGAGAGAGAGAGAGAGAGAGAGAGAGAGAGAGAAAGAAAGAAAGAAAGAAAGAAAGAAAGAAAGAAAGAAAGAAAGAAAGAAAGAAAGAAAGAAAGAAAGAAAGAAAGAAAGAAAGAAAGAGGAAGGGAAGGAAGGAGAGAGAGGAAGGAAGGAAGGAAGGAAGGAAGGAAGGAAGGAAGGAAGGAAGGAACAGAGTAAAGGAAGGAAGGAAGGAAAGAAAAAGAAAGAAAGAAAGAAAGAAAGAAAGAAAGAAAGAAAAGCTTTCATAGTAAAAGTCTGTTGGGATTGAAAACTTCATTGATCAATTTATTAAAATTATTTAATAATTATTATTTCAAATAGTAATAATTATTTTCTAGGGAAAAGTGTCCCTCATTTATAGCTAACTCTAAACATGTGTTCTAATTTGTATTTTGTATTTTGAAGGCAGAGTATTAACTTGAACAGGTGTGTTTCTATAGACTCATTAAGTAGAAATAATTGTAAGTGCTAATATTAAAAATTCTAGCTGGATGGGAACCATAGTTTGATCTGTGTATGATCTGTTAAAAACTTCAAATATTTTATTTTCCCAAAGTCTCAATTCCAGATCTTCAAATGCTGCTTTATAAAAAAAAACTGCTCATATTTTTTAACAATATAATTGGTGCTGCTTCTCCATTAAGGACTTATTTAGTATGTCAGAACTTAGTTTATGTTTCACCATCAAACCATTTTTTCCTATTCAGAAAAATTCCCAAGTGGAATTACATCCTGCAAAGTAGCATTGTCATCTTAAGACTCGGTTGCAACAGGTTAAAATTCTGTTAACGAGAAGAAGAAAAGTATTGTCAACTGAGAAAAATGTGGGTCAAATTAATTATAGCGATATATTTTTTTCTTGGTCAGATTGCCATTGCCAGATACCAAATTTATGGGCTACTGGAAAATGAATCATTTGGGGAAATCGCGCCGAAGACTGTTGTGTCCAACTGAAACCCATCGCGTAGATGTCAAGGTTCGTGAAATTGGGTTCAAGTTTAAGATTGATAGAGGAGAATATTTGGGGTGGAAATGAGGGGTCCTTGGTGATCTCTCAGCTTGGTGATTTTCTTGCCGACGTTTCATTACCCAACTTGGTAACATCATCAGTACTAGAAGGGAATAGAGTTTGTGGGGGCGAGGAGGAGGAAGAGAAAGAAGAATAGGAGTTCCTCAGTGCTCTGTGAGCCTGGATGTTTTCTTGCAAACATTTCATGACCCATCTAGGTAACATCAGCAGTGCTAAAGGGAATTGGGTTTGTGGGGGGTGGGGAGAAGGAGAAGGAGGAGGACAACTATGGAGTCCTTGATGCTCTCTGGGCTTGCTTGTTTTCTTGAAGACCTTTCATTACCCAACTAGGTAACATCATCAGTGCTAGAAGGAGTGGGGTTTGCTCTAGCAAACTGATGATGCCACCTAGTTGGGTAATGAAAGGTCTTCAAGAAAGCCACCAAGCAGAAAAAGCACCGAGGATCCTTCAAACTTAATACTGACCATAAACCCGCATGTTTAACCGGGGTTAAGTATTTCCAACCTGGCAAATCTAAAGGGCGCTGAAGGCAAATAACGAAGCTGCATATTAAAAGGAAAGAAAGTATCATGGAATCCAGGCTGATTATGAGCCATCGTATTTTCAAATTAAAGAAAGAAGATGTGGATTGCTGGATCACAAAGGATTTAGTATAATCAAACAATATTCAGCGGTGAGTTCAACCCTAGGTAGCGGCAGGTATTTCTTTCTCTGGGCACAATGAGTAATTAGCAGCTGCGAACTCCGCATTGGTGACAGGAAGGGCATTCGGCCACTAAATACTCGGTTCCTTTCAGTTGCCCCGCTTCCACCCCGATGCAAGGGATTACGGGGTCAATTAAAAGACGAAACCAATATTCAGCAGTCTAAAGTGAACAGTCCGGAATGGATGATTCTAAAACCCTACAACGGTCGTTAGTAAATTTGGTGGCAGAATATCTAAATTTCAACCAACCCATTGCAGTTTATTTCATTGATGTCAGAGGTCTCCAAACTTGGCAACTTTAAGACTATGCAACTTTAAACTATGCTGGCTAGAGAATTCTTAGAGTTGAAGTCCACAAGTCTTAAAGGTGCCAAGGTTGGGGACCCCTGATTTACGTATTAAATGGTACCTGGGAGGCAAAACACATTCCAGTTTTGGGGTTCAGGATTTTGGTTCTTTTCTTGTAGGGCCCCATACATTTAAACGTGCAGGCCTTCCCCCTGGAAAGGCACGAAGCCAGGGCCTTGAGTTTCACGGAAGAGCTGGCATTCTGGACCCTGCCTTTGAACGAGGTTAACTTTGTGTGCGATGTGGCGTCGCAAGGTAAGAGGATCCATGTGAGCAAGTAACGATTCGAGAAGTGGGCGCAAGTAATTTAAACTGATATTAGCAGGAATTATTTTGCAAATTAAGCTAAGTCCCCGAAGACTTGCCCTTTCGCGTGCTTTCTCTCTGATGGGGTCGTCAGGTTAAGCACAACTCTTTAACAGCCCCGACTTCCCTCTTAAACAGTTAAACTGTGTAGTGGGGCACACATTCTGCAGAATAAGCCTTATTTAATCCCTCCTCTCTCACTGTGTGACTAATCCTTTCGCCTGGCTAGAGAAGCAGCCAAAGGATAAGCATAATTGCCTCACATCCACAAGCAGTCTTGTCCAAAAGATTTGGGGGTTTTTGTCCAAAATGTGATAGAGTAGAATATTGGAATAGAATAGAATAGAATAGAATAGAATAGAATAGAATATTTGTCAGAATTCTGGCAGTTCCCCCAATTAAATCATGAGTCTTGAGCCAAAGTTCCAAAACTTCAAAAGGATTTATGGGGAGTTAACATGTCCAGCAATTCCTGGGTGTAGCCGACTCTGAGACACATCATTCATTGTCACCCTTGACCCTAGTTTTTTCCCCCACTCCCTGGGTGTACCGTAATTCATATTCTCCAATGGGACACATCCATAGCCCAGTCACCAGTCATGCTCTCCAGTTAGATTTTTGCACGGCGGAAACTTCAGTCACCTAGTTACTATCTCTGAAAAAGTATGAATGGAATGCAATTTCGATTTCCAAGCTGCCGCACTGCTCTTTCAAACCCCTTTCCCCCCTCCCTTGCTGTTGGCAACTCTAAAAAGACCATAGAAATATTTTATACTAGAATAGAACATACTAGAATATATTAGAATAAATATACTTCAGAATAGAATAGAGAATATATTAAAATAGAATAGAATATACTAGAAAAGAATAGAATAGAATAGATACTAGAAAAGAATATACTAGAATAGAATGGAATTGGAATTGGAATGGAATATTGGAATGAAGAATAGAATATACTAGAATAGAATAAAATAAAATATAGAATAGAATAGAATAGAATAGAATAGAATAGAATAGAATATTGGAATGAAGAATACAATAGAATGGAATAGAATATACTAGAATAGAATATACTAGAATAGAATAGAACAGAACAGAACAGAATAGAATATTGGAATGAAGAATAGAATGAAATGGAATAGAATAGAATAGATACTAGAAAAGAATATACTAGAATATACTAGAATAGAATATATTAGAATAGAATAGGAATAGAGTAGAGAGTAGAGTAGAATAGGAATGGGAATAGAATAGAATAGGAGTAGAATAGAATAGAATAGAATAGAATAGAATAGAATAGAATTCTTTATTGGCCAAGTGTGATTGGACACACAAGGAATTTGTCTTGGTGCAAAGATTATAACTAAGCAACTGGAAATCTCTAATTGGAGAATGTGATTGATGACTCTTGGCTATGGACGTGTTTCGTTGGAGAATATGAATTATGACACACCCAGAGGAGTGGAGGAAAACCAGGGTCAAAGGCGACAGTGAATTACGTGTCTCAGAATCGGCTTCATACATGTCATGCCGACATGTTCGCTCCTAATAAATCCTTTGAACTTTTTGAAGCTTGGCTCGAGGCTCATGGTTTCATTAGGGCAACTGCCGGAATCCTGACAGGTCTCTGAGGGGGATCCTAGCGATGAGTTTTGATCCTGGAGCACTGCTGAACTTACACCTTCCCGGTTTTTATTTTTGCCCTGCTTAAAGAGCGCGAAGACGGGACTTCCCTTTACGTGGCCACCTGCAACCCCGTCTCCTTATATTTCATGAACGCATCGGGGAAAACCGGCTACTGCCTGGACCTCTACGACCTCTTCCCGCGAACCTTTCGGGGCCTGTGGCAACCGTTCGTCCGGCTGGCCCCCCTCGGCAGCCCCCTCCAAGGCCAGGTCGTTCTGCACGAAGAGCAGGTAAATCCTTCGAGGGGAGGCCGGGCCGTGGCTCATCCCCCTGCCTGTTGGCCTTCGTTGCAAGCGGGGGGTGGAGAGAGAGAGAGAGAGAGAGAGATCTTAAACTTAGGAAAGGATCTAGTGAGCAAGGATAAGAAGACTTTACGATGCTGTATTAAGTGGAGAATGCAAGTAGGTTTGTGATCAAGTTCTGTGAACAAAGGTGGACAGGCAGCTATTTGGTTTATGTCCTTCTTTCTTTCTTTCTTTCTTTCTTTCTTTCTTTCTTTCTTTCTTTCTTTCTTTCTTTCTTTCTTTCTTTCTTTCTTTCTTTCTTTCTTTCTTTCTTTCTTTCTTTCTTTCTTTCTTTCTCCTTTCTTTTCTTTTCCCTCTCTTTCCTCTCTTTCCTTCCATCTACCTCCTTCCTTCCTTCACCCCATGCATTCACCCCTTCCTTCCTTCACTTCCTTCCCTCCTTCACCCCTTCCTTCCTTCCTTCCTTCCTTCCTTCCTTCCTTCCTTCACTTCCTTCCCTCCTTTGTTCTTTCTTTCCTTCCTCTCCCTCCCTCCTTCTTTCTTTCCTTTCCTTTCTTTTTCTTTCCTTCTTTCCTTCCTTCCCCCTCTCTCCCTTTCTTTCTTTCCTTCTCCCTCCCTCCTCCCTCCATTTCCTCCTTTCTTTCTCCATTTCCTCCTTGCTTCCATTTTCCTTCTTCTCTCCCTCCATCCCGCCCTCCCATTACAGCACACCTAGTGCTTCCTATTTTCCTCACAGCAACAATCCTTTGAGTTGTAAGAGGAGGGGTGTGAGAAACAGGGGGACTGGCCCAAAGTCACCCAACTGGTTTCCATTCTAGGATACCATATCAGTCGAGTTCCTCTAGGTATTGGTTGCAGCTGTGAAATGGAATACAGAAATATGGCAGGATCTCCATTGGAAAAAATTGGTACAGTACTAAATCTACCTTTACTAAGTAGATCTTAGTAAAGATCTACTACCTTTCTAAGTAGATAGACTTTTTTTTCCCTTTGGCCTTTACACTTTTTCTAGTTAATGGAAAACAAAAAGGAAGGTGAGAAATAAACCCAAAACTATCCCGTCACATTTCTGTCTTTGGAAAACTGACACAGCCTTGGAATAACAGAGTTGGAAGGGATCTTAGAGGTCCTCTAGTCCAACCCCCTGCTCAAACAGGAGACCCTGTGCTACTTTAGACAAATATTTGTCCACTGATGGAGCACTCACAATTTTTGGAGGCAAGCTGTTCCACTGATTAATTAACAAGAGTAACAGAAGAAGAGAGTGGGAAGGGACCCTTGGAGGTCTTCTAGTCCAACCCCCTGCTCCAGCAGGAGGCCCTACACTATCTCATACAAATGTCTGTCCAGCCTTTTAAAAAAAAAAAAAAACCAGTGTTGGAGCACCCACATTTTCTGGTGGCAAGCACTTCCACTGGTTAATTGCTCTCGCTGTTAGGAAACTTCTCCTAAGTTCTAAGTTGCTTCTCTCCTTGATAAGTTTCCATCTGTTGCTTCTTGTCCTGGCTTCAGGGGCTTTGGAGAAGAGCTGGACTCCCTCTTCTTTGGGGCAGCCCCTGAGATATTGGAAGACTACTATCATGTCCCCCCTGGTCCTTCTTTTCATCAAACCAGACATACCCAGTTCCTGCGACGGTTCTTCGTATGTTTTCGCCTCCCTCCCTCCCTCGAAGCATCTTGGCTGCCTTTTTCTGCACTCTTATTTAAAGATGCTTTTTTTTTTTCCTTTCTACCTTCCCGGGCTTGTTTTTCAAGCCCTCCCCCTCCCTTATCCGGCCTTTCCCTTCCCTCCCTCCTCCCAATTCAATCCACGCTCCCTTCTTTGCACAAACTGTTTTCCTCTCTCACCGCTGCTGCTACTGCAAGAGAGAGAGCAAAACTTGGCCAGGTCCCAAAAAACTCTGCATCAAGGAAAGGGAAGCTGGACAGAAGCTAAAAATATATTTTAGAAAGCATCTCAGCCGCTCCGAAGAATCTTGGCGGTTGCATCTGTTGTAGGCTCTGGAATGCAAAGCGCTGGGGGAGCCAGAGGTCAGCCGGAGGTTCCTCTTCTCCCACTGAAAGATAAACATGGCCAATCATGGGCAGATCCTTCCCAGCTCCCCTGGAGCAGGGCCAGGCCCAGCGATCTCAGAAGTATTCGCCGATTACGCAAAAGTCTTATTTTGGGAGACAAACCCCGATGCCATCGGTCAGGAGTCTGTTCAGAGGGGAGCTATTAAGATCGGGAAAAGGGTTAGAGAAGCCAAGGCCGGTGGCACCGAGCAGATTTGGCCTCCTGAATTTAACGCTCCAAGCCAAAGGGGACAGCCTGAAAACCTCCCCACCCACCCTTTAAAAAAAAAAAAAGCTTGGAACATCGTTGGATTTTTTTTGTTTGTTTGTTTCCAGTCTTACGCTGTTGTGCAGGCAGAGAGGCAGCAAGGAGAGAGGGGGGGGGGGAGGAAAAAGGAAGGAAGGAAAAAGAAAGGAAAGAAAGAAAAGGAAAAGAAAGGAAGGAAGAAAGAAGGAAGGAAGGAAGGAAGGAAGGAAGGAAGGAAAGAAAGGAGAAAGAAAGAAAGAAAGAAAGAAAGAAAGAAAGAAAGAAAGAAAGAAAGAAAGAAAGAAAGAAAGAAAGAAAGAAAGAAAGAAAGAAAGAGGAGAAAGGAAGGAAAGAAGGAAGGAAAAAGAAAGGAAAGAAAGGGAGGAAGGAAGGAAGGGAAAAAGGAAGAAAAAGAAAACGAAGAGAAAAAGGAAGAAGGAAGGGAGGAAGGAAAATGTGAAGGAAGGAAAAAGAAAAGAAAGAAAGGGACGGAGTGGACAGGAAGGAAGGAAAAAAAGAAAAAAAGGAGAGGGGGAGGAAGGTGGAAGGAAGGAAGGGAAAAGAAAGGAAAGAAAAATGGAGGGAGGGGAGGAGGGAAGGGAAAAAGAAGGAAAAAGAAAGAGAAAGAAAGAAAGAGGAGAAAGGAAGAAAAGAAGGAAGGAAAAAGAAAAGAAAGGGAGGGAGGGAAAAAAGGAAGAAAAAGAAAGAAGAGAAAGAGAAAGAAGGAGGGGAGGAAGGAAAATAGGAAGGAAGGAAAAAGAAAGGAAAGAAAGAGGGAGGGAGGGGCAGGAAGGAAAGAAAGAAAGAAAGAAAAAGGAGAAGGGGAGGGAGGGAGAAGGAAGGAAAGAAGGAAGGAAAAAGAAAGGAAAGAAAAAGGGAGGGAGGGAGGAAGGAAGGAAAAAGGAAGAAAGGAAGGAAGAAAGGAAGGAAAGATGGAAGGAAAAAGAAAGGGAGGGAGTGGGAAGAAGGAGGGAGGGAGGGAAGGAAGGGAAGAGGAAAACCGAGCCTTTTTCTTCCCGCAGTTCCTTTTCCATAAAGCCTGGCTTCGTTAGGGGAATCTTGTGCCGTGCTATTAAAATCCAGCTCTCGTCCCAATAGCGATGCCGGAGTCCAAACGATCTTTCTTGCTGTGATCAAAATAATGACTGAAAATCCGAGGAACAAATTGGCTCATTACAGATGCAAGAACTCTCGCCTACATCACAGAGAGCTGCTCTCGGCAGTTTTTTCTCCCAAGTTTGGAGAAGATTGGAGAAGATTGACCCAAGCTTGCATGGCTAAGGCGGGACTAGAACTCCCAGTCCTCTAATGATTGGCCCAAGCTCGCATAGCTAGGGCGAGACTAGAACTCCCAGTCTCCTGGTGATTGGCCCAAGCTCACATGGCTAAGGCAGGACTAGAACTCCCAGTCCTCTAATGATTGGCCCAAGCTCGCATAGCTAGGGCGAGAATAGAACTCCCAGTCTCCTGGTGATTGGCCCAAGCTCACATGGCTAAGGAGGGACTAGAACTCCCAGTCCTCTAATGATTGGCCCAAGCTCGCATAGCTAGGACGAGACTAGAACTCCCAGTCTCCTGGTGATTGGCCCAAGCTCACATGGCTAAGGAGGGACTAGAACTCCCAGTCCTCTAATGATTGGCCCAAGCTCGCATAGCTAGGGCGAGACTAGAACTCCCAGTCTCCTGGTGATTGGCCCAAGCTCACATGGCTAAGGAGGGACTAGAACTCCCAGTCCTCTAATGATTGGCCCAAGCTCGCATAGCTAGGGCGAGACTAGAACTCCCAGTCTCCTGGTGATTGGCCCAAGCTCACATGGCTAAGGAGGGACTAGAACTCCCAGTCCTCTAATGATTGGCCCAAGCTCGCATAGCTAGGGCGAGACTAGAACTCCCAGTCTCCTGGTGATTGGCCCAAGCTCACATGGCTAAGGAGGGACTAGAACTCCCAGTCCTCTAATGATTGGCCCAAGCTCGCATAGCTAGGGCGAGACTAGAACTCCCAGTCTCCTGGTGATTGGCCCAAGCTCACATGGCTAAGGAGGGACTAGAACTCCCAGTCCTCTAATGATTGGCCCAAGCTCGCATAGCTAGGGCGAGACTAGAACTCCCAGTCTCCTGGTGATTGGCCCAAGCTCACATGGCTAAGGAGGGACTAGAACTCCCAGTCCTCTAATGATTGGCCCAAGCTCGCATAGCTAGGGCGAGACTAGAACTCCCAGTCTCCTGGTGATTGGCCCAAGCTCACATGGCTAAGGAGGGACTAGAACTCCCAGTCCTCTAATGATTGGCCCAAGCTCGCATAGCTAGGGCGAGACTAGAACTCCCAGTCTCCTGGTGATTGGCCCAAGCTCACATGGCTAAGGAGGGACTAGAACTCCCAGTCCTCTAATGATTGGCCCAAGCTCGCATAGCTAGGGCGAGACTAGAACTCCCAGTCTCCTGGTGATTGGCCCAAGCTCACATGGCTAAGGAGGGACTAGAACTCCCAGTCCTCTAATGATTGGCCCAAGCTCGCATAGCTAGGGCGAGACTAGAACTCCCAGTCTCCTGGTGATTGGCCCAAGCTCACATGGCTAAGGAGGGACTAGAACTCCCAGTCCTCTAATGATTGGCCCAAGCTCGCATAGCTAGGGCGAGACTAGAACTCCCAGTCTCCTGGTGATTGGCCCAAGCTACATGGCTAAGGAGGGACTAGAACTCCCAGTCCTCTAATGATTGGCCCAAGCTCGCATAGCTAGGGCGAGACTAGAACTCCCAGTCTCCTGGTGATTGGCCCAAGCTCACATGGCTAAGGAGGGACTAGAACTCCCAGTCCTCTAATGATTGGCCCAAGGCTCGCATAGCTAGGGCGAGACTAGAACTCCCAGTCTCCTGGTGATTGGCCCAAGCTCACATGGCTAAGGAGGGACTAGAACTCCCAGTCCTCTAATGATTGGCCCAAGCTCGCATAGCTAGGGCGAGACTAGAACTCCCAGTCTCCTGGTGATTGGCCCAAGCTCACATGGCTAAGGAGGGACTAGAACTCCCAGTCCTCTAATGATTGGCCCAAGCTCGCATAGCTAGGGCGAGACTAGAACTCCCAGTCTCCTGGTGATTGGCCCAAGCTTACATGGCTAAGGAGGGACTAGAACTCCCAGTCCTCTAATGATTGGCCCAAGCTCGCATAGCTAGAGCGAGACTAGAACTCCCAGTCTCCTGGTGATTGGCCCAAGCTCACATGGCTAAGGCGGGACTAGAACTCCCAGTCTCCTGGTGATTGGCCCAAGCTCACATGGCTAAGGTGGGACTAGAACTCCCAGTCCTCTAATGATTGGCCCAAGCTCGCATAGCTAGAGCGAGACTAGAACTCCCAGTCTCCTGGTGATTGGCCCAAGCTCACATGGCTAAGGTGGGACTAGAACTCCCAGTCCTCTAATGATTGGCCCAAGCTCGCATAGCTAGAGCGAGACTAGAACTCCCAGTCTCCTGGTGATTGGCCCAAGCTCACATGGCTAAGGTGGGACTAGAACTCCCAGTCTCCTAGTGATTGGCCCAAGCTCGCATGGCTAAGGCGGGACTAGAACTCTCAGTCTCCTGGTGATTGGCCCAAGCTCACATGACTAAGGTGGGACTAGAACTCCCAGTCTCCTGGTGATTGGCCCAAGCTCGCATGGCTAATGCGGAGCTAGAACTCCCAGTCTCCTAGTGATTGGCCCAAGCTCACATGGCTAAGGTGGGACTAGAACTCCCAGTCTCCTGGTGATTGGCCCAAGCTCACATGGCTAAGGCGGGACTAGAACTCCCAGTCTCCTGGTGATTGGCCCAAGCTCACAAGCTGTTGGCGGACTGTGAATGAACTAATTCACATTATTGTAAATAAAGAGGTTTTTGCCGGGACTCAGAATTGACTGAGGTGGCTAAGGTGGGACTAGAACTCCCAGTCCTCTAATGATTGGCCCAAGCTCGCATAGCTAGGGCGAGACTAGAACTCCCAGTCTCCTAGTGATTGGCCCAAGCTCGCATGGCTAAGGTGGGACTAGAACTCCCAGTCCTCTAATGATTGGCCCAAGCTCGCATAGCTATGGCGAGACTAGAACTCCCAGTCTCCTAGTGATTGGCCCAAGCTCGCATGGCTAAGGCGGGACTAGAACTCTCAATCTCCTGGTGATTGGCCCAAGCTCACATGGCTAAGGCGGGACTAGAACTCCCAGTCTCCTGGTGATTGGCCCAAGCTCACATGGCTAAGGCGGGACTAGAACTCCCAGTCTCCTGGTGATTGGCCCTAGCTCACATGGCTAAGGTGGGACTAGAACTCCCAGTCCTCTAATGATTGGCCCAAGCTCGCATAGCTAGAGCGAGACTAGAACTCCCAGTCTCCTGGTGATTGGCCCAAGCTCACATGGCTAAGATGGGACTAGAACTCCCAGTCCTCTAATGATTGGCCCAAGCTCGCATAGCTAGGGCGAGACTAGAACTCCCAGTCTCCTAGTGATTGGCCCAAGCTTGCATGGCTAAGGCGGGACTAGAACTCTCAGTCTCCTGGTGATTGGCCCAAGCTCACATGGCTAAGGCGGGACTAGAACTTCCAGTCTCCTGGTGATTGGCCCAAGCTCACATGGCTAAGGCGGGACTAGAACTCCCAGTCTCCTGGTGATTGGCCCAAGCTCACATGGCTAAGGTGGGACTAGAACTCCCAGTCCTCTAATGATTGGCCCAAGCTCGCATAGCTAGAGTGAGACTAGAACTCCCAGTCTCCTGGTGATTGGCCCAAGCTCACATGGCTAAGATGGGACTAGAACTCCCAGTCCTCTAATGATTGGCCCAAGCTCGCATAGCTAGGGCGAGACTAGAACTCCCAGTCTCCTAGTGATTGGCCCAAGCTCGCATGGCTAAGGCGGGACTAGAACTCTCAGTCTCCTGGTGATTGGCCCAAGCTCACATGACTAAGGTGGGACTAGAACTCCCAGTCTCCTGGTGATTGGCCCAAGCTCGCATGGCTAATGCGGAGCTAGAACTCCCAGTCTCCTAGTGATTGGCCCAAGCTCACATGGCTAAGGTGGGACTAGAACTCCCAGTCTCCTGGTGATTGGCCCAAGCTCACATGGCTAAGGCGGGACTAGAACTCCCAGTCTCCTGGTGATTGGCGCAAGCTCACAAGCTGTTGGCGGACTGTGAATGAACTAATTCATATTATTGTAAATAAAGAGGTTTTTGCCGGGACTCAGAATTGACTGAGGTGGCTAAGGTGGGACTAGAACTCCCAGTCTCCTAGTGATTGGCCCAAGCTCGCATGGCTAAGGCGGGACTAGAACTCTCAGTTTCCTGGTGATTGGCCCAAGCTCACATGGCTAAGGCGGGACTAGAACTTCCAGTCTCCTGGTGATTGGCCCAAGCTCATATGGCTAAGGCGGGACTAGAACTCCCAGTCTCCTGGTGATTGGCCCAAGCTCACATGGCTAAGGTGGGACTAGAACTCCCAGTCCTCTAATGATTGGCCCAAGCTCGCATAGCTAGAGCGAGACTATAACTCCCAGTCTCCTGGTGATTGGCCCAAGCTCACATGGCTAAGACGGGACTAGAACTCCCAGTCCTCTAATGATTGGCCCAAGCTCGCATAGCTAGGGCGAGACTAGAACTCCCAGTCTCCTAGTGATTGGCCCAAGCTCGCATGGCTAAGGCGGGACTAGAACTCTCAGTCTCCTGGTGATTGGCCCAAGCTCACATGACTAAGGTGGGACTAGAACTCCCAGTCTCCTGGTGATTGGCCCAAGCTCGCATGGCTAATGCGGAGCTAGAACTCCCAGTCTCCTGGTGATTGGCCCAAGCTCACATGGCTAAGGTGGGACTAGAACTCCCAGTCTCCTGGTGATTGGCCCAAGCTCACATGGCTAAGGCGGGACTAGAACTCCCAGTCTCCTGGTGATTGGCCCAAGCTCACAAGCTGTTGGCGGACTGTGAATGAACTAATTCACATTATTGTAAATAAAGAGGTTTTTGCCGGGACTCAGAATTGACTGAGGTGGCTAAGGTGGGACTAGAACTCCCAGTCCTCTAATGATTGGCCCAAGCTCGCATAGCTAGGGCGAGACTAGAACTCCCAGTCTCCTGGTGATTGGCCCAAGCTCACATGGCTAAGGTGGGACTAGAACTCCCAGTCCTCTAATGATTGGCCCAAGCTCGCATAGCTAGGGCGAGACTAGAACTCCCAGTCTCCTGGTGATTGGCCCAAGCTTACATGGCTAAGGAGGGACTAGAACTCCCAGTCCTCTAATGATTGGCCCAAGCTCGCATAGCTAGGGCGAGACTAGAACTCCCAGTCTCCTAGTGATTGGCCCAAGCTCGCATGGCTAAGGCGGGACTAGAACTCTCAGTCTCCTGGTGATTGGCCCAAGCTCACATGGCTAAGGCGGGACTAGAACTTCCAGTCTCCTGGTGATTGGCCCAAGCTCACATGGCTAAGGCGGGACTAGAACTTCCAGTCTCCTGGTGATTGGCCCAAGCTCACATGGCTAAGGCGGGACTAGAACTCCCAGTCTTCTGATGATTGGCCCAAGCTTGCATGGCTAAGGCGGGACTAGAACTCCTAGTCTCTTAGTAATTGGCCCAAAGCCACCCAGCTGACTTTCATGGCTAAAGCAGGACTAGAACTCACAGTCTCTCACTTTCCAGCCTGCTGCCTTAACCATTAGACCAAACTGCCTCTCTTATCTGTGTCCCACCTGTTGTAGGCAGAGTAAAATCTTTTACACATCCTTCCCTTAAAAACGGTGAAGAATTGAAATTAAACTGCACTGGATCCGGCCCATTGCCTGCTCTTTATGATTTGTGGCTCCCCCTCGGGAGGGATGGGGATGGGGCCCATTTGGCTGCAGGAAATCAAATACGGATATTCTGTCCTAGGCTTCCCCAAAAAGTTCTCAGTCAATTCTGAGTCCCGGCAAAAACCTCTTTATTTACAATAATGTGAATTAGTTCATTCACAGTCCGCCAACAGCTTGGCACACATTCTCCCGAAGGTGGACTAATTATCTCAGATTGTTATCAATCCTGGAACGCTGCCTGGTAAAATAGTTCCACACTCACTGTTGGCAAGGAAGGCTGAGTTTCACAGACCAAGATCCAGAAAGCTGGACCAAGCACACGACCAGACGAGCGAGTGGTTTCCTGCAAAAGCCCCCTCCCCTTTTGCTCCTCTTTTAATCCTGAGGGGAGGGGCCATTCATCGTCCACCTGTGGCCTTACTCCCACCTCGACCCCGAGTTCTTAATTGTTCTTTCTTTTAGCAGCTGTGCACATACGCAGGCTGGGAACAGGTTCCAGAAACTCCCCCGCCTTACTGCTGTCTGAGTCGGAAGGCAGCTGCTGACTGCCAGCCTGCCCTGGCCCCATCCCTGCCTCTGATGCAGAGCCCTCGTTTGAGCCTTCCTCCGTCTCCAAGACTGGCCCAGGTTCCTCCCCAACCTCCTCACTACTGTGTGGCCAGCTCCATCAGCTGCCAGCAGGCTACAACAGTGGATTTTCCATACCCTCCACTGAACTCTGCACAAGGACAAAAATGTTGCAGAAGGGAAAAATCTTGGGGAAAAACCAGTCGTTTCTGATGCATCAAAATTCACCCTCGGTTCCGAAATGGCGTCGAGTTAATCTCAAGTGAGAGGGGTCATTGAGGACACATATAACTGTGCAGCTCTTCCAAAGTATGTAGAATTACCCTTTTTCCCCCCTCTTTTCTTATAGAATCACATTATTTTATTGCTGGACACGAACACGGGGGCCGTGAGCCGTCTCACCTTGTTACCGGATATCCCGGTGTCGCGGAAAGGAACATCGTGGTGGGGAGGCAAAATGGAGGAGGTAAGAGATCACAATAGCCTATCCATCCTGCAGGAATAGAGCTAGTTCTCGACTTACAGCCAAGCGATGGGATTCTACCGGTTTGCACCGGTTCACGCGAACCGGGTGTTAAAGTTACACCTGGTTCGCCAAACCGGTATTTCAACTGACTGGCTGGCTCTGCCCACCCCTCCTAGGAGTCTCCACATGATGCAGGTATGTGCACAGTCTGCGTGGAGGGTCTGGGGAGGGGAGAAAAATGGGCCTTCCGGAAGTCCAGAAACAGGCCTGTTTCTGACTTCAAGTGGGCCTCCAGAGCCCAGGGGAGACCATTTTTTCTCTCCCAGAGGCCAGGGGGAGGCATCTAGACTCTTGGGAAGGAAAAAAAGGGCCTTGTTGTGGTCCAGTCACCCAGATTTGAGAAATCACATTGAACAGAATAGCACAGTGGGAAGGGACCTTGGAGGTCTTCTAGTCCACCCCGTTGCTCAGGCAGGGAGAGCCTAATTTCAGACAAAATTAGGTTGTCCACCAGTCTCTTCTTAAAAGCCTCCAGTGATGAAGCACCTACAACTCCAGGATACAACCCATTCCACTGATTGATTGTTCTCACGGTCAGGAAATTTCTCTTCAGTTCTAGGTTGCTTGTCTCTTAGTTTCCATCCATTCCTTCTTGTTCTGCTTTCAGGTGTTTTGGAGAATAGTTTGAACCCCTTCTCTTCTTTGTGGCAGCTCCTTAGATATTTGTTTTGCAATTATTCAATTCATTTATTGTAGAACTAATTATTAAAAACAGTAATAATTATTGTGAGGTCCTTGGGATCTCAACTTGATGGTTTACTTGCAGATATTTGATTACCAAACTACTTTAGCGCGTATCAGTGAACACTGATGATGTTACCTAATTGGGCTATGAAACTATTGTAAGTCAAGAACTACCTGTATTTTATTTAGCACGGAGAATAGGAATCGATCTTAGCATTTGTGGGACTGTATATTTTTTTCCTCCATGTTAGATCCATCAAGAACTTTTTCCTAGAACTTGCCAAGTCTCCATGTGTAACCAAGAGTTTCGGTGAATTTTCACAATTTGTGCCGAAGAATTGCAATTAATTATTTTTGTCTTTTCTCCCTCTGTCTGCCCACCTACCCTCGAAAGAAGACGAGTCACAAAATGTGCAAAGAATTTGCACATAAGAATTGGCTGGTCTTCTACAAAGAGGAAGGGTAAGAATAAATTCCTTTTTTTTCTTCTTCTTCTTTGCTTACAGAAGCATCCTGAGGTTCTCCTGAGACCTAATTTTTTAACATTTTATCTTTCAGGAACTACCTTATTGTTATGGATGTCCTGGAAGGCAATGCCCACACCATCTCTTTACCCATCAGCCTCAAGTCTGTTTTTTTAGTGGCCGAAGACCGATGGCTTTTGATGGAAACTAAAACCAACCAGTAGGAACAATCTTTTATTTTTATTTATGTATTTATTTATTTGTCAATTGCTTACAAGATAATAGGTGTAAGTAAAACATAGTTATGAATACATGGATGCATATAAGAAAAATAAAATATAAAAGAAACAATAGGACAGGGACGGTAGGCACGTTGGTGTGCTTATGCATCTTCTCATACGTCCTCTTACATCGTCTACATGTCATGGTTTCTCTACCTTTTTTTCCCCGCCAAATTTATTTTATTTTTTAATAGTTACAATAATTCCATCTTTCATTCATGCAGTGTGTCAACTGGGTACATATATCTTGTGCTAACAGTCATAATTGATATTTTTTAACCAATATAGCAATAATCACATTTACTTTGTAAATCATAAATCATTTCCTCTTATATTTATTATCCTTATAACCCTCTTGACTAGTTTCTTTATATATTCATCTGCTCTGTTTTAATTTGTTTTATTTTCTAACCATTTCATAAAATAGATTATCATATAATATTCAGTTTCTTCTTTTTCTTTAATTTCCAATGTTAAATCTATTCATCTCTGCACATTCAAATATTTTCTCAATCACTTTTCCGTCGGCCTTGGCCCCCTTGAAGAGATCCTACACTATTCCAAATAAACAGCTGCCCAATCTCTTGTATCGTTGGAGTGCCCACAGTTTCTGGTGGCAAGCAGTTCCACAGATTAATTGTTCTCAATGTCAGGAAGTTTCTCCTTCATTCTAGGTTGCTTTTCTCCTTGATTAATTCCCATCCATTGCTTCTTGTCCTGCCTTCAGGGGCTTTGGAGAATAGACTGACACTCTCCTCTTTGGGATAACCCCTTAGACCAGGGGTCCCCAAACTTGGCAACTTTAAGACTTGTGGACTTCAACTCCCAGAATTCCATAGCTGGCTGAGGAATTCTGGGAGTCAAAGTCCACAAGTCTTAAAGTTGCCAAGTTTGGAGACCTCTGCTTTAGACATTTGATCTGCAGTTATTCGGTTCAACTATTGTAGTAGAACTAATGATTAAAAACTGTAATAATTATTGTGAGGGTCTTGGGATCTGAGCTTGATGGTTTTCTTGCAGATATTTCTTTACCAAACTACTGTAGGTAACATTACCAGTGGGGGGGGGGGAAGGATATTATTAAATTTGGCCAATTTAAACCTTTTAAAAACATGGATAATTCCTCATGATTTCCAGGAAGTACCTGTTGACTAAGCCAATACACCTGGCCGTGGAAGAGACCGGAGTATGCCAGTTACACACTCTCACTGAGGAACCAGCAGAAACTGGATTTGGAGTAACCACAGGTATGGAATTTTAAAACCAAATTGTCAGCATTTTTATGGATTTTCTTTTGCTTTGTATAATTATGGGCCTGTAAACCTTAAGAAGACATCGCTTCAGAGGATTTGCTGAATTGAGTATATTCACAGAGGCCGGTGTTTTTCAGCCTTGGTGGCTTCAAGTTGTGTAGACTTCGACTCCTAGAATTCCCCAGTCAGCATGGCTGGCTGGGGAATTCTGGGAGTTGGAATCCACATGTGCTGGCTAGGGAATTCTGGGAGTTGGAGTTCACACAGGCAGGCTGGGGAATTCTGGGATCTGAAGGTGGCTGGGGAATTTTGGGAGTTGGAGTTCACACAGGCAGGCTGGGGAATTCTGGGAGTTGGAGTTCACACAGGCAGGCTGGGGAATTCTGGGATCTAAAGTTGGCTGGGGAATTCTGGGAGTTGGAGTTCACACAGGCAGGCTGGGGAATTCTGGGATCTGAAGGTGGCTGGGGAATTCTGGGAGTTGGTGCCCACGTATGCTGGCTAGCCAGTTCTGGGAGCTGAAGTTCACAAAGGCTGACTGGGGAATTTTGGGAGTTGAAATCCACACAGGCTGGATGGACAATTCTGGGATCTGAAGTTCATATAAGGTAGCTGGGGAATTCTGGGAGTTGGAGCCCACCCATCTTAAACTTGCAAAGGTTGACAAACATTGATGTAGCCCACACCTAGTATTCACTTGGAGGCAGATTTTTCAGTAATTAAAAATAAAAAGAGTCAGATGAAGTTGTGAAAAGGGAAAAAAACCGGGATGTAGCAATTTCAAATAACACCTTTCCGATTGCCTGAAAATCCCTAATGGGACCAGCTGTTATCACCAGAAAAGCTGAACCAAGCAGCAACCTTCAAGTGTTGCAGGCAGATAAGCTTGTTAAAATTAAATTAAGTTGAAATTGTATAATGAAAGAAAAGTGTATATAGAAAGATGATAAGGAAATGTAAAAAATGCCTTGACACTGATATAATGATGTATAAAGTTTTATTTTATGTTTTTAAATTTTGAAAACTAAATTTAATTGTGTGTATATATATATAATGTTCTATCTACCTACCTACCTACCTACCTACCTATATATCTATCTATAAAAGCAAAATGCCACTGACACATCATCACAAAATATCCAGAACCTTAAAGCCTACAAACTTGAAATTTGGCACATATGCCCTCTTGGCTTCTAGGGGCTCACTAAGAAAGGATTTTTCGAAATGACCATCAGAGCATTTAGAGTATTTCCTATATTCTTATTATTATTATTATTATTATTATTATTATTATTATTATTATTATTATTATTATTATTATTATTATTATTATCATGCTCTGATGCTACTCCCCCTCCTCACCTGAAAAGGAATCTCTTCCAAAGGCAAAACACAAGCAGAGGAGTTTCAGTTTCACAGCACCAAGCAGCTTTAGTACAGAACAGTTGAGCTAAGCCACGCCCAGGCTCCTTGCTGTCTCCTTGCTCACACAGCAAATACTGTTTCAGTTTCCAAACAGCCCTCAACTCTCACACACTGATAGGACGCTAGCCAGATGAACACCGATGGATGCTGGTAGGCAATGGCACAATTCCCCCCCACCCCTTATTTTCCTCCCCAAAAACTAAGCGCAACCACATAGTTTCATAGTGAAACACGGGTATCGAGCTACTTCTGTATAATTGCACCTTTGCATAAATGCACATGAAGGCAGCACAAGAAACCATGGATGGAAATTTCTGTGGCGCTTCTCAGTCCTCAGTTCTCAGTCCTCCAGGTCCTGGTTGTCCCAAAGGTGCTTTTTTCAGGAGGCAACTGGATTTTCTGGTTCTTTCCTTGAAGACATTTCGCCTCTCATCCAAGAAGCTTCTTCAGTTCTGACTTTAGTTGCTCTGCTCTTCTGCCCAGGGGTGGAAACCTACGTGCCTCAGGCTGTTTCTCCGGATCAGCTGTCTTCCGAGAACTTAAGCCGAGCTGTTGTGCAGAAGATCAGCGCCCCCAACCGAATATTCTCCGGCCAGCAGGACTATGCAACGGTGGTGGTTGGATTCCCAGATCTCATGGTAAGGATTTTTTTTTTTTTAAAGGACTTTGTTGAATTGGAATTTCTGGAAAGTTTGGAATCCTTGATTGTGGGGCTCACCAAGATCTCCCCAGAACTGGGACATTTTGAATATCAACAATGGTGCCCGCCCTGGAATGAATTCTTTAGACAGATTGTGAAATCTGGAGAAATTGTACTGCATCCTGGAATCTCTTTGAATTAAAAATCCTGGAGAAATATGTTTGCAAAATGCAGGGAATTAAATTAACTTTTGATCTGTTTTAAAATGGCTTTCCTTCCTTCCCTCCCTCCCTTTCCCTTCCCTCCCTCGTTTCCCTCTCTTTCTTTCCTTCCTTCCTTGCCTACCTACTGCCTTCCTTTCCTTCTCCCTTCCCTTCCTCCCTTCATTCTTTCCCTCTCCCTTTCTTTCCTTTCTTCTCTCTCTCTTTTCTTTCCTCTCTTTCTTTCCTTCCTTCCTTCCTTGCCTACCTACTGCCTTCCTTTCTTTCTCCCTTCCCTTCCTCCTTCATTCTTCCCTCTCCCTTCCCTTCCTTTCCTCTCTTTTCTTCCCTCCCTCACTTCCCTCTCTTTCATTCCTTCCTTCCCTACCTACTGCTTTCCTCCCTCCCACCCTTCCCTTCTATTTCTCCTTCCCTCTCTCCCTTCCTTCTATCCATTCATCCTTCCTCCTTCCCTCCCTCCCTCCCTTTCTCCCTTCCTTTCTTCCCTCTCTTTTCTTTCTTCCTTCCCTACCAGCTACCTTCCTTTCTTTCTCCTTTCCCTTCCTCCCTTCATGCTTTTCCTCTCTTTCTTTCCTTTCCTCTCTCTCTTTCCTTCCCTCTCTTTCTTTCTTCCTTTCTTTCTTTCCTTCCTTCCTTCCTTCCTTCCCTACCTACTCTTCCTTTCCTCCCTCCCTACTCTTTTCCTTCCTTCTCTACCTACTGCCTTCCTTTCTTCCTTTCTTCCTCCCTTCATTCTTTCCTTCTCTCTCTCTTTCCTTCTCTACCTATTCTTCCTTTCCTCCCTCCCTACTCCTTTCCTTCCTTCCCTCCCTCTTTCTTTCCTTTTTTTCTCCCTTCCCTTCTTCCCTTCATTCTTTCCCTCCCTCTCTTTCCTTCCCTCTCTTTCTTTCTTTCCTTCCTTCCCTCCCTATTTTCCTTCCTTCCCTCCCTATTTTCCTTCCTTCCCTCCCTTCCTACTCTTTTCCTTCCTTTCTTCCCTCCCTCCGTCCCTCTCTCTTCTGTCTCTTTTCTCTTTTGACATATACCTAATTACTATTCCTTTCCAACATTTGTGATTTTTGACCCTTGTAACAGAAAATTTTCTTTCTTGGCATCACACCCAATCAAACGTCTTCCTGTCACTGCTCAGATAGTTCCAATTGAGCTTAAGGATTTATCGTTGCATGAACTAGCAAAGAAGACCAGGGTTAGCCTGAAAATCTCTTCCAGGGCCCTGCCTCACTAGGCTCCAGGAGATTGTTCTGGGAATTTGGTATCTTAAGGGCCACCTAAACCTTGAGGCCACCATGAAATGCAACCAGAATGTCACTCAGTCCATAAACCAAAAGATAGCAAGCCATCTATCACGGCAGGTGAACAACACAACAACTTGAATTGTAATTTGGGTTGCAAGATTTGGGTTTGGCTAGTCTAGAGAAAAGAAGGACCAGGGCTGACATCAGAGCAGTCTTCCAGTATTTGAGGGGCTGCCACAAAGAGGAGGGGGTCAACTTATTCTCCAAAGTACCTGAAGGCAGGACAAAGAACAATGGATGGGAACTAATCAAGGAGAGATTCAACCTAGAAATAAGGAGAAACTTCCTAACAGAGAGGACAATTAACCAGTGGAACAGCTTGCCACCAGAAGTCGTGGGTGCTCCATCACTGGAGGTTTTTAAGAAGAGACTGGACAGCCACTTGTCTGATATAGGGTCTCCTGCTCGAGCAGGGGGCTGGACTAGAAGACCTCCAAGGTCCTTCCCAGCTCTATTCCAATGGATTAATCAATTCTGAACTGTAAATACATGCTTAGATTTCATTTAAAGTCCCTTCTATGATCTGCTTGCTTAACGGAATGGGTGGAAGTTTTAGCTGAGGGAACGAGGTCTTCATCTCCATTGTCCAGCAGCTTCTCCTTCGATTTGAGAGGCTTTCTGGATTTCGCTCACCCTTCGAAGTGCCTTTCCGCCCTTCGTCGCCTAGATAGCTTCCGTCTTTCTGGAGTCCAAAGTTTTTGTTGTTGTTGTTGTTTAAATTAAGATCTCAACTCATAAAACATTTCTATAGTCTCTTTAGACGTGCCAACAGAAAGGGAGTGGGGGAAAAGGGCAGTGCGGCAGCTTGGAAATTGAAACTGCATTCCATCAATGTTTTCAAAGATAGTAACTAGGTGACTGAAGTTTCTACTGAGCAAAATTCTAACTGGAGAGCGTGATTGACGACTCTGGGCTATGGATGTGTCCCATTGGAGGATATGGATTATGATACAGCCAGGGGTGGGGGAAAAAACCAGGGTCAAGGGTGACAATCTCAGAGTCGGCTACAACCAGGCAGTGCCGGCATGTTAACTCCCAATAAATCCAAAAGGATTTGGAAGTTTGGCTCGAGGCTCATTATTTCATTGGGGTAACTGCCGGAATTCTGATGTCAGGATTCCAGCAATCGCCCTAATGAAATCATGATCCTCGAGCCAAACTTCAAAAAACTTCAAAGGATTCATTAGAGGCGACATACCGGCACTTTCCCTGGATGAAGCCAACTCTGCAATTTGCAGTCCCCTGTGACCCTGTTTCTCCTCACCCCCCTGGGTGTCTCATAAATCAGATTCTCCAATTGAGCACGTTCACAGGCTGGGTGTCATCATTCACGTTCTCCAATTAAATATATTCACGGGCAAAAGCTCTGGTATTTTAGTTCCAATCTTTTAAAGAGAAGAGTTGGAATGCTCTTTTTTATGGCAATTACTAAAACAGGCATAGGAAAGTTTTATGGGTTGACATTCGGCTCCTCTCACTTCTTGAAGGTGACCTGTATAAAGCAAAAACAAATTGAGTGCAGATGTAGAATTTAGGGTTGCAAACCCCTCCTAGCCTTGGTTGGATTTTCTGCATGGAATCTTGCTCTAAGGTGATCGGCCTGGACAGTCCTACTCTTTACTCAAGATGCCTCTGAAAATGGGTAGCCCTTCCACTTATTTACAATCCCCTGTGACCCTGTTTCCCCTCCCCCTGGGTTGTGTCATAAATCAGATTCTCCAATGAAGCCGGGCTGGGTGTCATCATTCACGTTCTCCAATTAAATATATTCACGGGCAAAAACTCTGGTAGTTTAGTTCCAATCTTTTAAAGAGAAGAGTTGGAATGGACTTTTGCTTCCAAACTGCTGTCCTGCTCTTCCAGATTTCCTTCCTCCTCCGTTCCTTTTTTTTTTAATGGCAACTACTAAAACAGGCCTAGGAATGTGTGATGAGTTGACACCTGACCTAAGATTTCATTCGCTTTCAATGGGTCATTTAACCCAAATGTTCACATTGTGTACCCCAGTCACCCAACGAAGTCTTCAGCTCCAAGAGAGGCTCCCCGCTGAGCAGGCAACCATTTTCCCCCGCTGACCCACTTTATTACGGGAAAAGCAGGCAAGGGGGCCTGGCGAAACACACCAATTGTGTCACCTTGGCCGGGGCTAACCAAGTGGTGAGACTCTTGGCCCCTGGGGACGTGCCTCTGAAGGAACTCTATCCGAAAGGTAACACAACTTCTTCTTCTTCTTCTTAGTTGAGTTGAGTTTCCTTGATTGCCATTGCATCTCGTACAACGAAATTAAATACCATCTTCTGTGTATATTATGACTATGAAAATAAACACAAACACACCTCCTTCGCATTCTGTGCAATTGAATTGAAAACCCCTGGTATTGCTTTCGTGTTGAACTACGCAGTAGAATTCAACAGAGTTCCTGCCCTGGGATAGAAGCTGTTTTAAAGCCTATTTGTCCTTCTTTTTTTCTATTGCCCTGTACCGTCTGCCAAATGGTAATAGTTCAAAAAAAAAAAGTGGGGGTTGGACTAGATGACCTATAAGGTCCCTTCCAACTCTGATTATCTGTATCTAAGAGGAGGAGGAGGGGGAGAGGAAGAAGAAGGAGAAGAAGAGGAGAAGGAGGAAAAGAGGAAGGAGGAGGAGGAGGAGGAATAAGAGGAGGGGGAGGAAGGAAGAGGAGGAGGAAGGAGAAGAAGGAAGAAGGAGGAGAAGAAGAAGAAGAAGAAGAAGAAGAAGAAGAAGAGGAGGAGGAGGAGGAGGAGGAGGAGGAGGAAGGTGGTGAGTTCCTTGGTGCTCTCTGAGCTTGCTGGTTTTCTTGCAGACATTTCATGACCCAACTAGGTAATATCATCAGTGCTAGAAGGGAGTGGAGTTTCCGGACAGAAAGAGGAGGAGGAAGAGGAGAACTCTGGGGTCCTTGGTGCTCTCTGAGCTTGCTTGTTGTCCTGCAGATGTTTTATGACCCAACTAGGTAACATCATCAGTTGTACTTGTAGGAAGGAATGCTGTTTGTTGCCAGTTTATATTCTGGTGTCTTGCCTGCCTGTGTGTATGTATGTGGGGTATGAGGGATTCTTTGGTTGGACTCTTTACTGATGGCCCTTTGGCGGTTCCTTGATTTGGGGTATTGGTTGCTTGACTGAAGTTGACCCTGGAATTAATCCACGCTGATCTGAGTGCTGATTGTTGATTATTATAGATTAACTCCAACAGTCAAGCAAACAATACCCCAGTCAAGGAACTGCCAAAGAGCCATCAGTAAACAGCCAAACCAAAGGATCCCTAAGAGCCCGCCCCACATGCACACACAAACACAAACAAGCAACTCACCAGAATATAAACGGACAGCAAACAGCATTCCTTCCTACTGGCGCAACTGATGATGTTACCTAGTTGGTGGTGAAATGTCTGCAATAAAACCAGCAAGCTTAGAGAGCACCAAAGACCCCATAGTTCTCCTCCTCCTCCTCCTTCTCCTCCTCCTCCTCCTCCTTCTTCTCCTCCTCCTCCTCCTTCTCCTCCTCCTCCTCCTCCTTCTTCTCCTCCTCCTCCTTCTCCTCCTCCTCCTCCTCTTTCTTCTCCTCCTCTTCCTCCTTCTCTTTCTGCCCGGAAACCCCACTCCCTTCTAGCAGTGATGATGTTACCCAGTTGGGTAGTGAAACATCTGCAAGAAAACAAGCAAGCCCAGAGAGCACCAAGGACCCCACAGTCTTTTTCCTCCTCTTCCTCCCACTCCCCCACCACCTTGTAAACCCCACTCCCTTCTAACACTGATGTTGTTACCTAGTTGGGTCATGAAACGTCTGCAAGAAAACAAGCGAGCTCAGAGAACACTAGGGACCTCACAGTCCTCCTCTTCCTCCTCTTCCTTAAGGGAATCACATCCGTTGTTTCATTTAGTGACAGGGCTGTTAAGTGAATCTGGCTTCCCCATTGACTTTGCTTCTGAAATGGGATTACATAACCCCGGGACACTGAAACCATCAGAAGTACAAGCCAGTCGCCAAGCATTCTGAATTTTGATCACGTGACCATGGGAATACCACAATGGTCGTAAGTGTGAAAAATCGATCATAAGTCACTTTTTTCAGTCCCGTTGTATCTTTGGACAGTCACAGAATGAAGCGTCGTAAGTCAAGGACTATCTGTTTATATATTTCAGCATTCAACTGAATAAATTTCTGCCTTATTTCCTTACCTTACATAGCTTATTGCAGGAATAATTTGAGTTATTCCTATAATTTCCAGGACCTGATGAAATTTATTACACGATAGATATGTGATTTATCGGGGTAATTAATTGGGATTATATAATCTCTCCACACCTTTCTGTTTGCAGACGTTACCTGCCTTATTTCCTTACCCTATATAGGAATAATTTGAGTTGTTCCTATAACTTCCAGGAGCCCACCTGATGAAATTTATTACACGATAGATATGTGATTTATCCCATTTATTTAATGGGATTATATAATCTCTCCACACCTTTCTGTTTGCAGATGTTACACCTCCCCAAACAGCCGGATACTTGGAAATTACAGATCTTACAATGAAGAAGCTTAAATACATACCTGTTCCCAGGTAATTGTACTTCCTCACATAAAAGGGTTCGTATCCACGGTGGCAGGATCTACAGAAAAAAAACATTGTTTTTTTATGTCTGTGGAGATTCTCAGTCCTCCAGGTCATGATTGTCTCAAATGTGCTTTTTTTTTTTCAAGAAGCAACTGGACTTTCTGGTTTTTCCTTTGAAGCTTCTCATCCAAGAAGCTTCTTTAGTTCTTCTTCATCAGAATTGAAGAAACTTCTTGGAGGAGAAGCAAAACATTTTCAAAGCAATATCCATGGAGATTCTCAGCCCTCTGACTCATAGTTGTCCCAAAGGTGCTAGAGCAGTCTTCCAATATCTCAGGGGCTGCCCCAAAGAAGAGGGAGTCCAGCTATTCTCCAAAGCAGTTAAAGGCAGAACATGAAGCAACAGATGGAAACTAATCAAGGAGAGAAGCAACCTAGAACTAAGGAGAAATTTCCTGACAGTTAGAACAATTAATCAGTGGAACGACCTGCCTCCAGAAGTTGTGGATGTTCCAACACTGAAAGTTATTAAGAGAGGTTGGATAACCATTTATCTGAAGTGGTGTAGGGTTTTCTGCCTAAGCAGGGGGTTGGACTAGAAGACCTCCAAGGTCCCTTCCAACTCTGTTATTCTATTCTATTCTTTGGTTTCTCCTCGAAGACATTTCGCTTCTCATCCAAGAAGCTTCTTCAGCTTTGACTGGATGGTGGGGGAATGGAAGGATTGATATTCCTTGCAGACAGCTGGTCATTGGAAAGACAAAAGGCCACTCTTTTGAAGACAGCAAAGTCCACACTTTGGACAGAGAAGACCGCTGGTTTGAAAGAGGCGTCAGAGGCCATATAGGTCAGCGGTGACTAACCTTTTGGGGCTCTTGTGCCAAAAAGTGTGTGTACTCTTGCACATTCATGCGCCAGCACCAGAAGGCAATACACGCCCCTCACACCCCCTACGCATGTGCATGCAATCCCCACCCACACCCGCCTCCACCTTACCTGCACTGCGCCTCACAGCTGATTTTCGGCTGTTTGAGGCCTTTTTCGGCCTCCCCAAGGCTTGAGGAAGGCTTCTGCATGGCTTTGCAGGCCGAAAACTAGCCCCATTTCATCACTTCCTGTTTTTCTGAAAATACCGGAAGTGACGAAAGGGGGCTCGTTTTCGGTCTGCAAAGCCTGCAGAAGCCTTCCTCAAGCTTTTGGGAGGCCGAAACAGGCCTCAAACCAGCTGAAAATCAGCTGTAAGGCACGCACATGTGCAGTGAGGTTTGTCTGCAGCTCATGTGGCGGCACAAATGGCTCTACGTGCCACCTGTGGCATGCGTGCCACGGGTTTGCCATCACGGATCTAGGTCAAAATTGAATGGCCCTCCTTCAACACTACCCATCACCTCCTGTCCACAACACAGTCCTTTCAGCAGGTCCAAATAGACTCCACACCCATTTGCACCTCTCAGGTGACCCTGAGAATATAGATCGACCTTCAAGTGGCCTCAACGACTGTCAGAGAGAGTACAAATGATCAGATGACTGTAAGGAATCCTTCCATCTTCCACCCTTCAGTCAGAACCGAAGGAAGCTTCTCGGATGAGAAGCGAAACATCTCCAGAGGAAAAAAAAAACCCAGAAAAGTCCAGTTGCCTCTTGAAACCAAAAAAAAAAAAAAAAAAACCCTTTGGAACATTGTTTTTGAAAGTTTAAAAAAAAACCAGAAACCCAGAAGAGAAACTAGAAAGAAATTTCCGTTGGTTTTCAGATCCTCCACTCTCTCTCCGTACACATCGTGGCTAGCAACGATTTCCGACACGGATGCGTTGTTGGCTTCCCTGGGGAAGAACGGAGTGGTGACTGTGGACATGGGGGGGAATGTCAGGCTGTGGGAAACCAGTCTGGAAAGTCTGGAAAAATCCCTGCAGGACTGGAGGACCATGATCGGCCAAGAAGATGGCAGGCCTGTTCAGGTGAGAGGAAGGCTTTCAAATGCAGGTAATCCTGGATTCGCAGCCGCTTATTTTTTCACTCTAAATTACATTTTGCTCCGTTTTTCATTCTAAATTGTTGCAGAAACTCCTTGCCTTGGGACCGTTCAGACCTCGGCTTCCCCCCAAAAGCACTAAGACGACTCTTTGTCCCGGCAAAACCCCCTTTTTCTTAAACGAAAGTGAATTTCTTGCATCCACCTTCAGCCAAAGGCCTGGCAAACAAGTCTTTTAATAAGACAGGATTTGGACCCAATGGGGCGATCCTAAAGAAGGATGCAGGAAAAGCAAAGGCGTTTCCCCATCATTCCTAAGCCGGACTCGCCTCGCGCGTGGTGCATTATGTCAATCGGACCTTGCACGCTCCTGCTTTGGGAGTCTTTCCTAGGTCGTGAGAAAAATAAATAAATTCAAAATTACTGGTCGCCTCTCATATTTCATAGTTGGTCTTGTTCCCATCCTTTCAGGTTGTTTGGGTTAATCGAGAAACGTTAGCGCCATCTCCTGGTCAGAAAGTAGTACCTTAGAAAACTTAGCAACATGGATTTGGGGCTCCGTTGTGGCTGTAGGACTACCTGCAAATAAAATTGAATAATTAAAAATACCATTTCCCCGAAAATACGACCTACTCTGAAAGTAAGCTCTAGCTTGATTTTTTTACACGTGCGGCCAATATAAGCTCTACCCCCCAAAAAATAAGCCTTAATTAAGATCTGACTGCGGTTTTGCCTGAAATAATAAAGCGGTTTACACTTTCTGCTCATCGATGCCCTGTTTCCCTGAAAATATGACCTGTCCTGAAAGTAAGTCCTAGCTTGATTTTTTAACACATAATATAAGCCCTACCTCCCAAAATAAGCCCTAATTAAGATCCCGCCCACTCCAGAGTAGACAGGTAAAAATTAAGCTAGGATGGGGATTGGGGGGTAGAGCTGCCCTACTACTTACCTTTGGATAGGTGTAGCCAGGCCTTGCACACCCCAACACCTGCCTTGTCAGCCAATTCTTCTGCAGCCAGCAAGACTTTCCTGAAGGCCTCTGGAGCTGGTAACAAAGCTCTGGATCGATCCTGAGGCTGCAGAGGCCTTCAGGAAAGCCTTGCTGGCCGCAGAAGAAGAAGTTCCTGAAGACCTCTGACAGTGAAAAGGAGGCCAGGGGGCGATGCACACAAGTGAGGTTAGTCAGTGGAGGACATTTCCCGAAAATAAGACCTGGTGCTTTGTTTGGTGGTAAAAATATATATATACGACAGGGTCTTATTTTGGGGAAACACAGTAATAAACGAATAAGTTGTAAAAGAGAACAGAAACAAACGATTCAAAGGGCAGACTCGATGGAAAGCTGGGCTTTCTTCCACCATCTTCTTTCCTTCTTCCACAACAACAACAACCCTGTGAGGTAAGATGGTTGGGCTGAGAGACGGGGATTATTTTCTGAGGAACCTGTTTATTCATGCATTGGACCATCAGTTCTTTTAAGCCAAGGAATAATATACCCTGTCGAAGATTGTCCCACATCCTTTCTCATAAATGTGGCAAGACGGATTCCCCTCCAGTTCTCGGGTTCTTCACGTGTTGCTTTCCCTCAACAGATAACCATCCAGAGAGACAGCGGTTTGGACGTCAGCTCCCCTAAACATGGGAAGGTCGACCCAGGCAACGCCCCTCATGTGGGAGGAAACACCTGGGCTGGTGGGACAGGTACCAAATCGTTTCTCATTCCTGTCCATGTAGCTTCAGCTTTTCTTTGGTATAAAATACGGGCTTAGGTTCCTTGGTGCCCTAGGAGCTTGGTGGCTTCCTTGCAACTTGGTTTTTTTTTCTTGCAGACGTTTCATTACCCAACTAGGTAACATCAGCAGTGCTAGAAGAGAGGGGGGGGGTTGTGGAGAGGAGGAGGAAGGAAAGGAAGGATGGAAGGAAGGAAGGAAGGAAGGAAGGAAGGAAGGAAGGAAGGAAGGAAGGAAGGAAGGAAGGAAGGAAGGAAGGAAAAAAAGAAGGGAAAAGGAAGGAAGGAAGGAAGGAAGGAAGGAAGGAAGGAAGGAAGGAAGGAAGGAAGGAAGGAAGGAAGGAAGGAAGGAAGGAAGGAAGGAAGGAGGGAGGGAGGGAGGGAGGGGTCCTGGGTGCTCTCTGGGTTTTTTTTTTCTTCTGGCAGGCTTTTCATTACCCAACTAGGTAACATCATCGGTGCTAGAAGGGAATAGGATTTGCCCAACTATGTAATATCATCAATGCTTCACTGATGATGTTCCCTAGTTGGGTAATGAAACGTCTGCAAGAAAATCACCAAGCTCAGAGAGCACTGAGGACCTCACAATTCAACCCGGAGCTGCAAATGTTGTCTTCTGTCGGTACCACTGAGAATTGCGAAGTCTCTTGAGAATCAAGTCTGCAGGAATATCCCCTTGCTGCGAAAGTGCGAAAGACCTGAGCTGTGCAAACCCGAATGGCCACGAGATGGCACCCAAGAGATACAGGAAACGTTCGCCCTTTGCTGCCCCCTGGCGGTTCCTCGGAATCCCGCAGCCCCCGAGAGGCGGCAAAAAGTGTTCTTTGGCCTTCTTTTGCAGGTGGGAGAGACACCGCAGGCTTGGGGGGCAAAGGGGGTCCCTACCGACTGGATGCCGGTCACCAGGTCTACCAGATATCTCAAGCTGAGAAAGACGCCGTACCTGAAGAGGTGAAGAGAGCCGCCAGAGAGATGGGCGAGAAGGCCTTTAAGCAGAGGTGAGCCTCCGGGTTTCTGTATGTCGTCTGTGCTTGCCTCCCCTTCCTTCCAGGGGCTTCCTTCCTTCCTTCTCTTCCTTCCTTTCTTCTCTTTCCTTCCTTTCTTCTCTTTCCTTCCTTTTCTTTCTTCCTTCTCTTTCCTTCTCTTCCTTCCTTCTCTTCCTTCCTTCCTTCCTTCTCTTTTCTTCCTTCTCTTTCCTTCTCTTTTCTTCCTTCTCTTTCCTTCTCTTTTTTCCTTCTTTCCTTCTCTTCCTTCTTTCTCTTTCCTTCCCTTCCTTCCTTCCTTCTCTTTCCTTCTCTTTTCTTCCTTCTCTTTCCTTCTCTTCCTTCCTTCCTTCTCTTCCTTCCTTCTTTCATTCTCTTCCTTCCTTTCTTCTCTTTCCTTCTCTTCTTTCCTTCCTTCCTTCTCTTTCCTTCTCTTTTCTTCCTTCTCTTTCTTCCTTCCTTTCTCTTCCTTCCTTCTTTCATTCTCTTCCTTCCTTTCTTCTCTTTCCTTCTCTTCTTTCCTTCCTTCTTTTTTGTCTTAATTTCTCTTTCCTTCATTCCATCCTTTTCTCCATCTTTTTTATCCTTCCTTACTTCCCTCCCTCTTTCCTTGTTAATATCTGTCTATCCATTTATCTGTCTGTCTGCTATCATCTCTTATCTGTCATCTATCTTCCATCTCTCTTTATCTACCTCTCTCTATCTCTGTCATCTCCCTTTATCTACTTCTGTCTTCTCTCTCTCTCTCTGTCATCTATCATCTGTCATCTATCTTCCATCTCTCTCTATCTACCATCTATTTATCTGTCATCCATCTATTATCTATCTATCTCTCATCTGTCTATCTACCATTTATCATCTAACTATATGGCACTTTTATTGTTTTTATAAATAACTCAAGGCCAATAACCGTGTATCTATCCATCATATGTCGCTATCTGTTAATCTTTCTGTCTGCCCACCTATTTACCATCTGTCTCCCATCTCTATTGTTTTTACAGATGTATCTGTCTACCTTGTGTCTTTGTCTGTCTGTCTGTCTGTCTCTATCATCTGTGTCCCACCTATATTGTTTTTACAAACAACCCAAGATGGCAAACATCTCCCAACACACTTTCCTTCTCCTCCTCTTTTCCCCACAACAACAACAATCCACCGAGTGCTATGATTTCATATCTTTCCAATATTGTGCGTAAACCATTCTCGCCGCTGTCAAAACATGCATTATTAAATATGCAATACCTTTCCTATCCCCTTCTGTCATTATTCCCAAGAGAAATAATTCCTGGCTTAAATGGAATATGCTCTCCCACCATTTGCTCCATCCGTGTCTGCATCAATCTCCAATATTTACTTTTTCAATGCCGTCTTCAGTGAACAGTCACTCGGCTAACTGTTGTAAAGTGAGGACTATTTGCATTCTACTTAATATTGAATGCCTAGCCTTCGATAGCTCAATAAAAGAACCCGTTTTCACTCACTTCCACGTTGTTTCGCTTCAGATTAAAAGAGATCCAGATGAGCGAATACGACGCGTCGACGTACGAACGCTTTTCTGGAGCCGTTCGCAGGCAGGTGCAATCCCTCCGGATTATTCTGGATAACTTACAGGTAATCATTTTGGATAATGGGTCCATGTTGGTGTTTTTCTCTGGTTCTCCAGCCTTTGCACAGGCGACTTGCCTTCACCCGAGCTTTAAGAAATCATTTTATCTTCGTGTTCTCAGCAGGAGGGATTTTTTAAATTAAAACCAGAATGTTGCAGAGATCCATCCGAGTGCTTCGTTGACATTCTCTTTGGCCGGGTTCCGCTTGAAATTTTCCAGCGATAGTTGTCTAACTAACTAGGGTTTTGTGATAACCAAGTCACCAAAGTAGATAAATTCCCTTTAATGCCTCCAACCTGGCCCACAATGTCCAATTATCCTTGGTGGGAGATCAAACTCTTCCAAAAACAGTCTACAACAGGAAGCAATGCAGTCTGAACCCAAAATACAGATAAAGTAGAAATTAAAAAAATCAACCCAAACCACGCAGAAATAATTAACACGACAGAAAAGGATAATAAATAATGAGGCACACACAGATGGAAGGACGCTAAAATCCAAGTAAGATTTGACAAATCAGAATAATTTCACGCTTTGCTTCCAGCAACTTTGCCAAACGCAGTTTGCCCTTTTAAACAGTCTTTCCAACTGCAGCCCATGAAGGGGATCAGGGCCCTTTCCTCCCCCGTAAACCATGTTACTCCCTTATCCATTCCTCCTGCATGTCTTAGGATGAAGAGCGGGTGGGCCTGGGCCTTCCTCTGAATGCCCAGCCGGCCTGTGCCCTTCCCCAGTTTCCTCCACAGCCACCGGAGCCACACTTCCACTCCCTGTCAGCTGTTCCACCTCTCCCTCGGAATCAGATTCCAACTAGGGCATGACAGGCTTGTTACCTGGAATACTGCAACCCATGTTGGTCACGATACTAGAAAAAAAGATCCTGAGACTTTGGAAAAAGCACAGAGAAGAGCAACTAAGATGATCATTTAGCCTGGAGATTAAACCATCCGAAGAACAGTTGCAGGATTTGAGTTTGGCTAGTCCAGGGAAAAGAAGGGCTAGGAGGGACATGAGAGCAGTATTCCAGTATTTGAGGGGCTGCCACAAAGAGGAAGGGGTCAATTTATTTTCCAAAGCACCAGAAGGCAGGACAAGAAACCATGGATGGAAACTAATCAAGGAGAGAAGCAACCTGGAATTGAGGAGAAACTTCCTAACAGTGAGGACAATTAACCAGTGGAACAGTTTGCCTCCAGAAGTTATAAATGCTCCAATACTGGAGGTTTTTAAGAAGAGATTGGATAACCATTGGTCTGACATGGTATAGGGATTTCTTCCTGAGCAGCGGGTTGGACTAGATGCCCTCCATGGTCCCTTCCAGCTCATTCATTTTATTCCATGTGCATTATCACACAATATAACGTGGTGCTGAAAAGCTGACAAAGAAATAAATAAATGACATTAATGTTGGTCTTAAAGCTGTTGTAAGCATTACAGCCCGAACACCAGACTCCAAGTCAGTTGTATGCTAAGGAGAAGGAGAATATGCCCTTTGTGCTTGGTTCTTTTTATTACCCAACTAGGGAACGTTATCAGTTGCTAGAAGGAAGGAGGAGGAGGAGGACTGTGGGGCCCTTGGTACTCTCTGAGATGGAATGTTTGCTTATAGATGTTTCATTACCCAAACTAAGGGACATCATCAGCTAAAAGGGTTGGTTTTGCGAAGAGGAGGAGGAGGAAGACTGTGGGGTCTGTGGTGCTCTCTGAGCTTGGTTGTTTCTTACAAATGTTTCATTACCCAACTAGATAACATTATTGGTGTTAGGAAGGAGGGTGGGGTTATGGTAGAGGAGGAAGAGGAGGAGGAGGAGGATGTGGGGTCCTTTATGCTCTCTGAGCTTACTTTTTTTCTTGCAGACATTTTATCACCTAACTAGGGAATTTCATCAGTGCTAGAAGGGAGGAGGAGGCAAGAAAAGCAGTAGATTGGGGAAAAACTTAAAACTTAAAACATTTCTCACTTAGAAACATAATTTTGGGTCTTCAATTGTGGTTGTAAGTGTAATAGAGTTGGAAGGGACCTTAGAGGTCTTCTAGTCCAACCCCCTGCTCAAGTAGGAGACCCTGTACCATTCCAGACCAATGGTTGTCCAGCCTCTTCTTAAAAGCCTCCAGTGTTGGAGCATTCACAACTTCTCAAGGCAAGTCCTTCACTGGTTGATTGTCCTCACTGTTAGGAAATTTCTTCCTTAGTTCTAGGTTGCTTCTCTCCTTGGTTACTTTCCATCCATGGTTTCTTCTCCTGCCTTCTGGTGCTTTGGAGAAGAGCTTGACTCCCTCTTCTTTGGGGCAGCCCCCCAAATATTGGAAGACTGCTATCATGTCTCCCCTAGTCTTTCTTTTCGCTTAGACTAGCCATGCCCAATTCCTGCAACCGTTCTTCGTATGTTTTTTGCCTCCACCCACCACAAGGGATTGATGTTCTCTTCTCTGATTTCTCTTCTCAATTCCAGGAACTTACTACCTGCGCTGCTTTACTCTCTGAGCAAAACACCCGGAGTCCTTAATGTTCAGACTCCTTCCTCTCATCTGCACAGTGGACTGCCTCCCCTCTCCTTGGTGGCAGCCACTCCAGATAGTTAGTTTAGTTTGTTGTCATTGCATCTCGTACAAACACCATCTTCAGTGCACATCATGACCATGAAAATAAAACACAAACACCCATCCTACACATTCCACACATTGAACCGAAAACCTGCAACACCGCACCAATACTGCACTATACAGCAGAATTCAACAGAGCTACTGCCCTGGGATAGAAGCTGTTTTTTAGCCTATTTGTCCTTGTTTTTATTATTATCCTGTACCATTTGCCAGATGGTAATAGTTCAAACAAAGGGTGCCCAGGATGAGATGGATCTTTGAGGATGTCTTGAACTTTCTTAAGGCAGCGGGAACTATAAAGCTCTTCCAAAGAGGGGAGAAGGCAACCCATGATCCTCTGGGCAATCACGTTAACCCTCTGGAGAGCTTTCCTATCTGCCCCTGTGCAATTGGCAAACCATACAGAGGTGCAGTAAGTTAAAATGCTCTCTATGGTGCAGCGGTAGAAGGTCACCAGCAGTTTTCCACTCAACTGTTGTTTCCTGAGAAGCCTCAGGTAGTAGAATCTCTGCTGGGCCCTTTTGACCAGGGCTGCAATGTGAGCATCCTAGGTCAGGTCCTCTTTTAGGGTAACACCCAGAAACTTAAAACTGGCCACTTCCTCTACTCGGTCTCCATGGATAAGCAAGGGCTGGAGGTCTGATCTGTTCCTTCTATAGTTCACTATCAGCTCCTTGGTCTTATTGCTGTTGAGACCCAAGTTATTGTCTCCACATCACGAAAGCAACCATTGATCCACCTCATCTTGGTAGGAAGACTCACCCCCCCTATTATATCACCCCTTAGCCCTTCTTTCTCTGAAACTAGACAGCCCTTAAGCTGGACACTTCATTCAACTTGACCGTTGGCAGGCCAAGTCGACTACATCCGGACCTCGTCCGTTGTGAGCCCATCACAAACCTTCACAGCATTATCAACGGAGGACGTACATCCGTCCTTCCTCTCGGGTTGTTGAGAGTTCAAGCGGAAAGTGGCTTCCTGAGGTTGCATTGTCTTCCTAGGAAGCGGGCTGCCTGTAACGCAGACAAGGAAGGGGTTAGCTTTTGACCCAAACCATTGTTTATTTGATGTCTGAGTTGGGGGGAAGGAGAGTTTGGGATCCCTACCGCTTTCCCATCCAGCTGTGGCGGAGACAATGCGGTATCTGCCGTGTTGCTGCGTCTTGCAGAAGTTCCCAGGTTTCAGTCATCTTCAAAGAAAACCCAAAGAGAAGAATGAAACGTGGAAGGCATGTCCTGCTGGCTTTCAGAGGCACTCCTTGTGATGTGTTGTGGATGGGTGTGGGTGTGTGGCTCAATCCCTGTTGTGAGGGGCAATGCTGAGGCCTGGAAGAGGACCTCATTCTGTAAGAACTGGATCCTTCCATCTCAGTCCTAAAAGAAATCAGTCCTTTGGAAGGACAGATGCTGAAGCTGAAATGCTTTGGCCACCGGATGAGAAGAGAGGACTCCTTGGAGAAGATCCTGAAGTTGGGAAAGATGGAAGGCCAAAGGAGAAGCGGATGGCAGAAGATGAGATGGCTAGATGAGGTCATCAATGCAATGGGCAAAATCTGGGAGACAATGAAGGACAGGAGATCTGTCCTCCAGTGGCCACCAAATAAGAAGAGAGGACTCCTTGGAGAAGACCTTGATGTTGGGAAAGATGGAAGGTCCCACAAGTAAATAGAGAAGGAGAGATCCATGGGGGAGGGTTAAAAAACTCCAAATGAGTGCCACATCCTTTTTAATGTGCAAAACCTTCTGTAGATACCCCTGAAGCAGAAGCTTACTGGAATTTTGGGTTCCTTGAGAACAGAACTTCGTCCATCAATCTTAGTAATACATGGAAAGAAGTGGGATGTTCCTTTAGTTTTGGATTTCAACACCAATACTTGCTGAAAATATAGTTCCAAAAGTTTACTATTTAATTGCAGATTAAAATTGATTTGACAGATGGCAAAATGTAATTTATATATAACAATATACAGAGGGAGGGAGGGAGGGAGAGAAGGAGAAAGAGAAAGAGATGAGAGAGAGACGGAAAAAGAGAGAAGGAGAGAAAGGGAGAGAGAGACAGAGAAAGAGAGAAAGAGATGAGGGGGGAGAAGGAGAGAGAGAGACAGAAAGGGAGAAAGAGATGAGAGAGAGAGGGAGAAAGAGAAAGAAAGGGAGAAAGATGAGGGGGGAAAGAGGGAGAAAGGGAGAGAAAGAGAAAGACAGAAAGGGAAATAGATGAGAGAGAGAGGGAAAGGGAAAAAGAGAAAGGGAGAAAGATGAGAGAGAGGGAAAACAAGGGAGAAAGAAAGAGAGGCAGAGAGAGAAAAAGATGAGAGAGGGAAAAAGAGGGGGAAAGAGAGAGAGAGAAGAGACGAGAGAGAAAGAGAGAGAAAGAAAGATTGAAAGTCTGAATAGTAAATCCCAATTTTTTTATTCTCCATTATCATAATCGAGAGCAATTCAATGTACTTTGTGTGAATCTGAAATGCCTTTAACCTCCCATAATTATTTGCTTCCCTTCGTCTGTCTTTCAGCCACAAATCACCAGGGTTTTGAAAGCACAAAGACCTGTGCACATTACATGGATTGTTCCATGCTCCCGTTCCATATATGTCACTCCTTGTGAATTTGCTTAGCGAAGGTTTTCATTTGTTGAAATGGGATTTATTGATTTGGTAAACCCCATTCGTCAGCGTGTTGGAATTACAGCGGTTGTCAAAAATCAATCTTTGATTCAATTCTAGCATTGCATGGTCCGGTTCCCAGGCAAGATTCTGGAAACAGAAAAATAATGTATTTCATCAGCGTAGGCCTTTGATAGACAGACCTGTCTGTTCACGCCTTCATTTTGAGCACTTAGGCCAAGGCTGATTGTAGCAGTTGGAAGACATTAGCCCATTGTGATGACCCGGAGTGTAGACAAACGTAACAAAATCCAAAATGTAAATAATTGCCTTTTAATGCCTTCAACTTGGCCTCACTGTTCAAAATTCTCAGTTGGAGATAAAACTTATTCAAAAATAGTCTTCAAAAGAAAACAATACAGTCTGAACTTAATGAGCAGATAATGGTGAAATAAAAACCCAAAACAAACTACAGTGAAGAAAATTCCACAATGGACCAAGAATAGAATAGAATAGAATAGAATAGAATAGAATAGAATAGAATAGAATAGAATAGAATAGAAGAACTTTATTGTTATTGTACAACTACAATGAAACTGTGGATGCACCCCAGCAACTGTTTGCAGTACAATAAAAGCAAAGCACTTCAAAATAAAGATAAAAAAAATAGAATACCCACGTCTCCATTTGCAATTTGAGAGTACAATATCTACGAATATACACAAAATATACATCCAACACTGACTGTGTTTACACTTGCCAAGTGTAATACACAAGAGATGGATTGTACTGTAATATGTTATTATACATCTGAATGAGGTATTGTGGTTTCACATCTTTACACCTCTTAATAAGGTAGTAACTTATATTTATTTGTAGTTTGGATGGCCTAGGGAAAGAAACTATTTGTTAATCTAGTGGTACGGGATTTAATTGACCTAAGGTGCCATCCAGACGTCAGCAGGCCAAAAAGATAATTGCCAGGGTGTGAGGGATCTCCTATGATGGCCTTGATTCTGCTTTGGCAGCGGGACCTGGCTAAGTCTTCCAGGGAGGGCAGAGGGCAACCAATGATCTTTTGAGCTGTGTTTATCACCCTCTGTACAGTCTTTCTGTCCTCAGCTGAGGAACCTGCATACCACACACCCAGACAGTGTGTCAGAGTGCTCTCCACAGAGGCTTTATAGAAAGCCAGCAACAGCTTCTTTTCCAGATTGTTTTTCCTGAGGACCTGCAGGAAGTGCAGCCGCTGCTGAGCCTTCTTCACTATGGCCTTGGTGTTAGGGGACCAGGAGATATCGGCTGAGATATGGATGCCAAGGAATCTGATCATAGAGACAGTTTCCACTCGTTCTCCGTTGATGATGAGTGGGGCATGGTCCTGTCCATGTTTCCTGAAGTCCATAATCAGTTCTTTGGTTTTATGGACATTCAGTGACAAATTGTTCTGTGAACACCAGACAGACAGGTTCTCTAATTGTGCCCTATATGCCATCTCATCCTCTCCGGAGATGAGACCAATCACGGTTGTATCGTCCGCAAACTTTATGATGGTGTTTGTTGCGTGGTTTGGTGAGCAGTCAAAGGTGTACAAGGCATATAACAGGGGGCTCAAGACACAAACCTGGGGGGAACCAGTACTGAGTGTAACCAAGATAAGTAATTATCAACTGCAAGGAGCTAACAAGGCACAGTCTGTTGGAAGGACACCAACCAAGATAACTTCACCCCAAAGTAACACACACTTTACTTTGGTAATGCTGTGATTTAACCGTCTCTCTTATATACTATTCTCCCCAGCTGCAACTAATGAAGGGGATCATGGCCACTTCCTCTCTCATAAGCCAAGTTGCTTCCTTCTCCGTTCCTCCCTACGTATTCTAGGATGAAGAGGGGATGGGCCTGGTTCTTCCTCTGACTGCCCAATTGGCCTCTGCCCTTCCCCAGCCTCCTCCACAACCTCCAGAGCCACACCTCCACTCCCTGTCAGCTCTTCCTCTTCTCCCTCAGAGTCCGACCCTAACAAGGGCATGACATCCATTCTGTGAAAATACACCATTTACAAAAATTAGAAGGTAGGCTTAAAGGTGATTGTGATATTTTCTTCCTCCGTAGGCCAAAGGAAAGGAAAGGCAGTGGTTAAGACATCAAGCAGTTGGAGAATTGGACGATGCCAAGATAATCGATAGTCTGACCGGGGAAAAATCCATCTATAAGCGACGCGGAGAACTTGACCCACAAGTAAGTTAAATGTTATAAGCCAGCTTGTCGACCAGTTATTTCTCTAGTCCAGGAGTCTTCACACTTGACAGCTTGAAGACTTGTGGTCATGTTAGCTCAGGAATTCTGGGAATTGAAGTCCACAAGTCTTAACACTTGCCAAGTTTGAAGACCCCTGGACTAGTCTGTGTGCATAATTTCACTGAAGAAAGTCACATCACTGGGAAAACTTTCTCAAGTCTTCCCTGGGTTCGTGCTTAACTAGAGCATATTGCTTGTATTGTAGAGTCACAGTTGATGCTCTTCTCCAGCACAATCATGAATCATTTCTGGAAATTTCCCCAGCTAAGGTCCAGTAAACCGAGATAATAAACTGACATATTACGGCATAAATCCTGATGTCTATAATAGTTTGTTTTCATGGTTTCTTAGCGATATGGGTAACCCAACATGGATTGCATTTCTGTCTCTGGTTGTGTGCTCCTGAGGTTTGTTGCAGGTCTAATTAGGGTTGGGGTTTTAATCCAGTATTGGCTACTTTAAGACATGTGGACTTCAACTTCAGCCCATGTTGGCTGGGAAATTCTGGGAGTTGAAGTCCATATTTCTTAAGTTGAGAAACATGGTTCTATATCAGATAGTTCCATAGATGTTGCTTCTAGACCTCTGGGTCTCGGCTGGGGAATTCTGGGAGTTGAAGTCTACCACTCTATCCAGATGGTTCCATAGATGTTGCTTCTAGACCTCTGGGTCTCGGCTGGGGAATTCTGGAAATTCACACATCTTAAGAGGGGAAATACCACTCTGATCAGATGGTCCCATAGATGTTGCTTCTAGACATCTGGACTGAGGAATTCTGGGAGTTGAAGTCCATATCTCTTAAGTTGAGAAACATGGTTCTATATCAGATGGTTCCATAGATGTTGCTTCTAGACCTCTGGGTCTCGGCTGGGGCATTCTGGAGATCCACACATCTTAAGGGAAGAAACACCACTCCGATCAAATGGCTCCATAGACGTTGCTTCTAGACATCTAGGTTGGGGAATTCTGGGAGCTGAAGTCTGCACGTCTTAAGTTGAGAAACACCACTCTATCCAGATAGGTTCCATAGATGTTGCTTCTAGACCTCTGGGTCTCGGCTGGGGAATTCTGGGAGTTGAAGTCTGCCACTCTATCCAGATGGTTCCATAGATGTTGCTTCTAGACCTCTGGGTCTCGGCTGGGGAATTCTGGGAGTTGAAGTCTGCCACTCTATCCAGATGGTTCCATAGATGTTGCTTCTAGACCTCTGGGTCTCAGCTGGGGAATTCTGGGAGTTGAAGTCTACCACACTATCCAGATGGTTCCATAGATGTTGCTTCTAGACCTCTGGATCTCGGCTGGGGAATTATGGGAGCTGAAGTCCACACGTCTTAAGTGGAGAAACTCCACTCTAACCAAATGGGTCCATAAATGTTGTTTCTAGACATCTGGGGAATTCTGGGAGATGAAGTCCACACTTCTTAAGTTGAGAAACATCACTCTGATCAGATGGTCCCATAGATGTTGCTTCTGGACATCTGGGCCAGGGAATTCTAGGAGTTGAAGTCCACATATCTTAAGTGGAAAAACGTGGTTCTGTATCAGATGGTTCCATAGATGTTGCTTCTAGACCTCTGGGTCTCGGCTGAGGAATTCTGGGAGTTGAAGTCCGCATGTGTTGAGAAACAGATGGGTCCATAGATGTCACTTCTGGAACTGTGGACCTTGGCAGCGGTTGACATTAGATTTCTTAAATTTGTCATCTATTTCCTCTACTCCTCTGAAGCTCGGAAGCCCTCAGCAGAAATGCAAGCGGCTCTCCCTAGTGGTGGATGTCTCCGGCAGCATGTACCGCTTCAACGGCGTCGATCGACGGCTGGAGCGATCCATGGAAGCCGTTTGCATGGTTATGGAAGCCTTCGAGAACTACGAGCAGAAATTTAAGGTGACTCTCAAGAGGGAGCCAGATATGAACCCGTCGTGGGTCCTTAAGTTGCTTAAGGGGAAAGAATTAGCTTCCTTCATCCCGCATCTCACAAAGTCTCAAAACTGATCAGATATTGGATGAACAGACTGGTGTCTTAAGTGTTAAAATTTTTAGTAAACTTAATACAGGTAGTCCTCAAATTACGACCACTATTGAAGCTAAAATTTCTGTTGCCAAGCCAAGCAGTTGTTCACTGAGTTTTGCCCCAATTTTATGACTTTTCTTGCCACATGTTCTGACCGAGGCTTCCCCAACAGCACGAAGCCGACCCCTTGCCCTGATAAACCCCTTTTATTTTGTTTACAATGAATTCCTCTCCAGCAAAGTCCCACCAACGGTCTTTCAAGATATTTCACTATTACAGACCTTTATCAGGTTTGGAGAGCTGCCAGGCCGATATCTTTCAAACGCCACACTGCAGCAGACAATACTTGGCTAGAATGCAAGGAACTGATCTTCACCCAAATGAATTGAACTAATTGTCTCCTGCAAAACCCCACTCCCCTTTGCTCCTCTTTTATTCCCTATGGGAGGGGCCATTCACCGTCCACCTGTGCTTTTACTCCCGAGTCGACCCTTTTTCCTTAACTGTTCCCTTCTTCTGGCGGCTCTGTGCATGCGCACACTGGGAACAGGCTCCAGCTGTTCTTCTTCCTCACTGATCTCCGACTCCGAAGGCAGCTGATAACTGTCAGAGACGGCCCTGGTCCCATCTCTGCCTCCGATGCAGAGCCGTCGTCAGAGCCTTCCCCAGATTCCAGGACTGGCCCATATTCCTCCCCAACCTCCTCATTGTCCAAATCTGCTGCCAGTCATAAGCTCGGTCACTAAATGAATGGTTGTAAGTCGAGGATTTACCTGGATGTCATTTGGCATATTAGCAAAGAGATTTTTCCATCACAAGAATCAACGGTGATGGTGTATTGGTAGCGAAAGCCAGGCTGCAAAAGTTTAACCTTGGATCTTTTCATGAGGGCAATGGACTTTCTTGACTTGAAGATGTGGCTTTGATATCTTTGCTGAAATCTTTTCTCCACGTAGTACAACATCCTCGGCCACTCGGGAGACGGATTCAACATCGCCCTGGTTCCCAACGACAACGTGCCAAAGGATAACAAGCAAAGACTAGAGATTCTAAAGGTAACATTTTTTTTTAATTTCATGAAATATGTGAACAGATTTCTTATTGCTCCTATTCCAGGAGAGGGAAGAACGGTTGCTGGAATTGGGTATGTCTAGTTGGATGAAAAGAAGGATCAGGGGTGACATGAGAGCAGTCTTCCAATATCTCAGGGGCTGCCCCAAAGAAGAGGGAATCAAGCTATTATCCAAAGCCCCTGAAGGCAGGACAAGAAACAATGGGTGGAAACTAATCAAGGAGAGAAGCAACCTAGAACTAAGGAGAAATTTCCTGAAAGTTAGAACAATTAACCAGTGGAACGACTTGCCACCAGAAGTTGTGAGTGCTCCATTAGAGGAGGTTTTCAAGAAGTGATTGGACAACATTTGTTTGAAATGGTATAGGGTTTCCTGCCTGAGCAGGGGGGAGTTGGGCTAGAAGACCTCCAAGGTCCCTTCCAACTCTGTTATTCTATTCCATTCTGCATTCTATTCTATTCTATTCTCAATAAAGATTTGATTCTAAGGAAAGATTCTATTTTCAATAAAGTTTCTATTTTATTTTCAATAAAGATTCTATTCTATTCTCAATAAAGATTCTATTCTATTTTCAATAAAGATTCTATTCTATTCTCAGTAGATTCTATTCTATTCTCAATAAAGATTCTGTTCTATTTTATTCTATTCTCAATAGATTCTATTCTATTCTCAAAAATTCTGTTCTATTCTCAATAGATTCTATTCTATTCTCAATAAAGATTCTGTTCTGTTTATTCTATTCTCAATAAAGATTCTATTCTCAATAAAGATTCTGTTCTGTTTTATTCTATTCTCAATAAAGATTCTATTCTATTCTCAATAAAGATTCTGTTCTATTTTATTCTATTCTCAATAAAGATTCTATTCTATTCTCAATAAAGATTCTGTTCTATTTTATTCTATTCTCAATAAAGATTCTATTCTACTCTCAATAAAGATTCTATTCCATTCTCTTCTCAATAAAGATTCTATTCCATTCTTAAGATTATTTTCTGTTCTACCGTATTCTTTTTTTTTCAAAAGGCAACTTGACTTTCTTGATTCTTCCTTTGAAAACTCACATCCAAGGCACTTGACTTAAAACCGAAGAAACTTCTTGGATGAGAAGAAACATTTTCAGAGAAGAAAAAAAAGAAGGAATTGCCTTTTCAAGAAAAGCCCCTTTGGGATCATATTGTGTTCTTATCTGCGAAGTCAATTAACCAACCGTTTTTTCTTTCTTTTTCCCACAGAGGCCAAAATAGCCCTGTCCCCCCATCAGGCTCTCGAATCCTGCTTTCCTTCTTGGCTTCTTATCGTGACCTAATTCCCTCTAGAGCAGAGATAATGTCGCCTTAATCCTTGGATTAAGCTCCGTCACGAGCACAAATAAATATGAAAGGCTTAATACCCTGAGCAGGTTCTCATTCGGTTTGAGTAACGGTCTCTTAAAGAGGGGAGAGTTTTACCTCAGCTGGGATGAAGGTAGTCCTCGACTTACGACTGCAATTGAGCCCCAGATTTACGTTGCTAAGTGAGACATCTGTCAAGTACTGCCCCCTTTTTACGACCTTCTGTTGCCCCAGTTGTTAAGGGAATGGTTGTAATTAAATTCATCATACCGTCGTTCAGTGAATCCGGCTTCTCCCGGATTTGCTTGTCGCAAAAACAAATCACATCACACACACACACACAGTAACACACACACAACATAGCAATCTTCATAAATACAAGTCAGCATCTGAATTTTGATCCCACAACCCCATGGATAATGCTGTAAGGATAAGCATGCAAAATAGCCGTGGGTCCACTTTTTTTCAGGGCTGGTGTAACTTTGAACGGTCACTGAATGAACGCTCGCAAGTCGAGGGTTACCTGCGTTGAACATCAACCGGGGGCTTCATTTTGAAGGGCATCCGATCGCGCGGGGTATTCTTCCCTTCCCTGGCACGTCATTTGGAATTGAACTGAGTTGAACTGAACCGTGGAAGTCTTCTAGTCCAGCCCGCTGCTCAGTCAGGAGAACCTATCCCATTTTAGACATGGGACTGTCTAGACTCTTCTTAAAAGCCTCCAGGGGTGGGGCAGCAACGATTTCTGGTGTCAAGCTGTTCCACTGGTTAATTGTCCTCACTGTTAGGAAGGTTTCTCCTTAATTCCAGGTTGCTTCTGTCCTTGCTTAATTTCCATCTGTTGCTTCTTGTCCTGCCTTCAGGTACTTTGGAAAATAAATTGACCCCCTCCTCTCTGGGGCAGCCCCTCAAATATTGGAAGACTGCTGTAGATTAGAGTAGAGTAGAGAAGAGAAGAGAAGAGAAGAGAAGAGAAGAGAAGAGAAGAGAAGAGAAGAGAAGAGAAGAGAAGAGAATGAAATTAGGAATGAATGAATAGAATAGAACAGAACAGAATAGAATAGAATAGCTTTATTGGCCAAGTGTGGTTGGACACACAAGGAATTTGTCTTGGTGCAAATGCTCTCAGTGTACATAAAAGAAAGGATATATTCGTCAAGAGTCAAGAATCATCAGGTACAACACTTAAGAGTCATAGGGTACAAATAAGCAATCAAATCATACTAGGAAACAGTCAATAAAAATAGGATACAAGCAACAAGGTTACAGTCATACAGTCACAATTGGGAAGGGATCGGTGAAAGGAAGGATGGGAAGATTAATAGTAATAGTAGTGCAGACTTTGTAAATAGTTGGACAGTGTTGAGGGAATTATTTGTTTAGCAGAGTGATGGTGTTTGGGAAAAAACTCCCCTTGTGTCTAGTTGTTCTGGTGTGCAGGGCTCTATAGTGTCATTTTGAGGGTAGGAGTTGGAACAATTTATGTCCGGGATGTGAGGGGTCTGTAGATATTTTCACTAGCCCTCTTTTTGACTCGTGCAGTATACAGGTCCTCCATGGAAGGCAGGTTGGTAGCCATTGTTTTTTCTGCAGTCCTAATTACTCTCTGGAGTCTGTGTCTGTCCTGTTGGGTTGCAGAACCAATCATGTCACCCCTAATTCTTCTTTTCTTTAGACTAGCCAAACCCAAATCCTGCAAACCCAAATCCTGCAAACCCAAATCCTGCAGCCATCCTTCCTATGTTTTAGCCTCCAGGCCTTTGATCATCTCAGTTGCTCTTCTCTGAATTTTTTTCCCAGAGTCTCAACATCTGTTTTGTAGAACGGTGACCAAAATTGCTTGCAGTATTCCAGCTGTGGCCTTACTAGGTTTTTATCAAGCGGCACTAGCACTTCACCTGATCCTATGCCTCTGTTTATACAACCCAGGATTGTTATTAACTATTTTTTTTTGGGGGGGGGGGGTGTTTCCTGATTTATTGTCCCATCAGGTCATGCACGCCCATGCTCAGTTCTGCATGAGTGGAGATCACACCCTGGAAGGAACCGAGCACGCCGTTCGAGAGATCGCCAAAGACGACGCCGACGAATATTTCGTCATCGTCTTAAGCGATGCCAACCTGGAGCGGTACGGCATTCCACCCGCAAGGTTCGCGCAGGCCTTGACGATCGACCCCAAAGTCAACGCTTTCGCCATATTCATTGGCTCCTTGGGGGATCAAGCCGACAGGTAAGCTGGAAAGACCCCCGAAGCTGGCGAGGAATCGACGGGTGCCTGGTGGGATTTTTAGGCCAATCTTCACAGATCACATTTGTCAGGTTTCCAAATGTGTTCTGACCCAAACCCTTTTCCAATAAGACAAACACGAACCAAAGGGAACGGAAACCTTTTAATGATTCTTACGAATCTCCAGTTAAAAGGCTGCTGCAAACTAATCAACTTTGATAAGCCAAGACTGTGTGAGGCTGCCAAGAATAACAGATAAGAAATATTTTACAACACAAGAGTCTTCAAATACCAACTTAAGATACTGGAATGTCCACGAGGCTCAAGTTTCAAAACGTCTTTGCTTCCTGCAAAGAACATCCGATTCACAGCTGGCTTTTATCTTCTTGAAGGAGGGGCCAGTACCTTGCAGGCTTACTCCCGAGTCTCCCGTGCTGCTGCAGCTGCTCTTTCCTGCGAGCAGCCCTGCACGCACGCAGGAATTGGCACAGGCTCCTCGGGAAACTCCTCATCGCTGCTGCCAGCCCCCACAATCTCTGAAGGACAGCAGTCCACTCCCTGATGGTCCTGGCCCCTCATCTGAGTCCTTGCTCTCCTCAGCCGTCCGCACCTGCTGCCGGCTAGCCACAACAAAGTGATGAAATCCATTTAAAAGGAAAAGACCAAAGTCCATCTTCCAACACAAATTCTTTTATTTAGGGAAAGCATCAAATTGGCAACGTCTGTTGTAATTCCGGATCTGACACAACCCGGAATTACATTGCATAATATTGGAAATTAGAAACAGCCCCCAAAAGTCACATCCCCCAATAGAAGTCAATCAATGTTGCCTGGTGTCATCCATCTCCACCTCCAGGTCTCAGCAGGGTCAGTTTTCGTTCCCACGGGAAGGAGAACCACCTAGCTTAAACAACTTTCTCTAGCTCCACTCCTCCCCCCTTAGGAATGTGGCATGCCCAAGATCCTTCCCCCCCATAACCAGCAAAGAGAAAGAAAGAAAAGGAATATATAATAAGGCTAAATAAAATGGCTACGCATATGTCAATTTCTGGCTTGACACCATTCCTGAGAGCCAATACCTACGTAGATTAGGATGAGCTGGGGAGATGCCTGTGTCTTGTTCCTCTTCCAGGTGTACAGGTGTTAAATGTAGAACTAGAAACTAGGTGTTTCTAGCTGCATGAAGAGAAGGATAAGTGGTGATACAATAGCAGCTTTCTAGTAGCTAACAGGATTAAAATGACTTAAATATACAAAGAACGGTTGCAGGATTTGGGTTTGGCTAGTCTAGAGAAAAGAAGGACCGGGGGGGGGGGGGGGGGGGGACACGATAGCAGTCTCCCAATATTTGAGGAGCTGCCACAAAGAAGAAGGGGGTCAAATTATTCTCCAGAGCCCCTGAAGGCAGGACAAGAAACAATGGATGGAAACTGATCAAGGAGAGAAACAACCTGGAATTAAGGAGAAACTTCCTAACAGTGAGGACAATTAATCAGTGGAACAATTTGCCACCAGAAGTTATGGGTGCTTCATCAATGAAGGATTTTAAGAAGAGACTGGAGAGCCACTTGTCTGAAATGGTATAGGTTTTCCTGCTTGAACGGGGTTGGTCTAGAAGACCTCCAAAGTCCCAACTCTTGTTATTCTGAATAGTTTGCATTCAGGAGTTGTGGGTTCTCCATCACTGGAGGTTTTCAAGAAGAGATTAGACAACCATTTGCCTGAAATGACATAGGGCCTGTGATCGCGAACCTGTGGCATGCCTGCCACAGATGGCACACAGAGCCATTTGTGTGAGCATGAAAGCCCCAGGCAAACTTACCTCACTGCACCTCCCAGCTGATTTTCAGACTGTTTGAGGCTTTTTTCAGCCTCCCAGAAGCTTGAGGGAAGCCTCTGCAGCCTTTGCAGGCCGAAAAATAGGCCCGTTTCATCACTTCATGTATTTCCGGAAATACCGGAAGTGATGAAATGGGCCCATTTTTTTGGCCTGCAAAGGCTGCAGAGGCTTCCCTTGAGCTTCTGGGAGGCTGAAAGAGGCCTCAAATGGGCCTCAAACCAGCAGGGAGGCGCAGTGTAGGTAAGGGGGTGGTGGCGGGGGGAATCGTGCACGCATGTGCAGGGGGCATGGGGGAGCCCCGCGCGCTTTGCCTCATGGGTGCTGGTGCGCGAGCCCAAAAATGTTAGCCACCACTGGCATAGGGAGTCCTGCTTTAGCAGAGGGTTGGACTAGAAGTCCTCCAAGGTCCCTTCCAACCCTATGCTTCTAAGTAGGACAAGAGAAGCATTTTTCCATGCTCATTTAGAACAAGGATGCTGATCACAGCAAAAAAATAAATAAATTAGCACTAGCTTCGAAGACAAAATTGCTTCTTTGGGCATGAATCATAAGAAAATTCAGATGATGTAAGGAAGAGTAAGGTTCAGTTTCAAATAATGATTCACTCTCCAGAGCCAAGCTCAAATTTGTGAACCCACTGGTGGTCTGCTCAGCTCAGGAGTGGTTAGAGTAAATAAAGTCAGATAATTTGAACATCTTTTCTACCTTCCAAAAAGCTGCTCCCACGCCCAAGAAAAGCTGAGTCAGATGTCATTTTGCAAACCAGCATAAAGATCCTTAAAAATCCTTTCTCATCCTTTGGGTTTAACCTCATTGCCCAACACGTAACACGCTCCATTTCTTAACAGATGCGTTTGCATTAAAGAATATGGTTGTGGAATTGTGGTTTCAGTGCTACTCACGTCTTGCGATTACGAACACAAATCTCTAGAAAACAGTTTCCCCCCAAGGCTTGTACTCAATTCAACCTCTTCATTTTATAATTCAGAAGTTGTTTTTTATTCTTGTTGTAGCTATTATTGCTGCTATTATTATCTCTTTTGTTCATCAAACGTGAAACTCAGTCAACTTTTAAAAATGTTGTTATTATTATTCGACACAAAAAAACCAACAGTATACACAGCAAACGAGATAACTATGCTGGGTTTCGTATCACAAATCACTAGTCGAACACTTCCCAAGTGTTTAGGATTGCATGATGTGTCGGCGGATTATGCGAGCAGATCCCAGTAAGGTGGCCTTCTGCAGCTGGTGATCTTGTCAGCGCCAATTGCTTTTAAGTGCTTGCCTAGGTCTTAGGCACAGCAGCACCCAGTGTGCCCAGTACCACTGGAACCACCTGCACTGGTTTATGCCAGAGTCTCTGCAGTTCGATTCTCAAGTCCTGATACCTGGTGATTTTTCCAAGTTGTTTCTCGTCGATTCTGCTGTCACCAGGTATGGCAATGTCCATGATCCACACTTCTTTCTTCTCCACAATCGTGATATCCGGGGTGTTGTGTTCCAGAACTTTGTCAGTCTGTATTCGGAAGTCCCACACTAGTTTTGCATGCTCATTTTCGACCACTTTTTCAGGCTTATAATCCCACCAGTTCTTTGCTACAGGCAGATGGCAGTTGTGACACAAATTCCAGTGGACCATCTGAGCGACTGTGTTGTGACGTTGTTTGTAGTCAGTCTGAGTGATTGTCTTAACAATAGCTCAGTAGGTGATCAATGGTTTCATCTGCGTCTTTGCAGAGTCTGCAAAGAAGCAGACTTATTATTACTATTATTATTTTATATTTTATGAAAAGCGTTTTTCGGATTTTTTTTTTCTTGAATGATGGAGTTTTAGTGAAAAAGTCTTGGTTAGATTGAACGCAATGAAAATCCACATTAGTAAATTTTATTTCTCTCTTCTGATCTTTAGATTGCAAAGGACGTTACCGGCTGGTCGTTCTTTTATCGCCATGGATACCAAGGAAATCCCACAAATTTTGCAGCAAATTTTCACCTCCACCATGCTTTCCAGCTCCTAAGAAAAATGATTTCCGTTGACTGGACCGACTGTTCAGCGTGGAAGATTAATTCAGAATAATCCAAGTGAGCTGCTAATCAGAGTTGAAGCACCAGCGCCCTAATCTTTATACTGAATAAATGTATGTTAATGGCAAAGTGCATATTGTACTTGAATTAAAGTGACCTAAATTATGGTATTCTTCAATAAAGAGGATGGTTTAAAAAACCCAGTCAGAGCTTTAGAATAAATTAAAGATTTCTATGAATAAACTAAAGATTTCTATGAATAAATTACAGATTTCTATACAGTATTCCTTAAATACTTTTTGTGCTTAATATCTAACAAAGAAAATGACACAAAAGGTGTTTCTTTTTTTGACAATTCTTTTGAATTGGTACATATAGTCCTTGATTTACAACCACAATGAAACCCAACATTTCTGTCGCTAAGCGAGACATTTGTTAAGTTGAATTTTGCCACATTTTACAATCTTTCTTGCCACCATTGTTAAGTGAATTGTTGCGTTTTGTTAGTTACCTGATTGTTAAGTGAATCCGGATCCACTTAACAACCCTGTGATTAACTTAGCAGGTGCAGTGATTGCAAGAAAGATTGTAAAATTCACTTAACAACGGTGTCGGCTTTGAAGGCCATATTAGCCCCAGACACTTCCACACTGCCACGTTCTTGAGCCTGGGAAAATAGGAGACAGGAATTTCTTGGAGTATATGTGGTTAGACACAATAGCATTCTTTTTCGAAGTCAAGGTCATGTTGTTTCTGCACCTGGGTAAGAGGACATCTCAAGTTGGGATGGATGGAGATTGGGGCATGTGATGCAATGAGGGGTGCAGGGAGTAGATTTGTAATAGTTTACTTATTGGAGGGAAAACCGGGATTTTCAGATTTGGGATTTCCCAGATGTGCCAGTTTACTACTCTAATAAACTTTGAGGAAACTTTGAGAAGATGGTTGTCTCCGAGTTATTTGTTGGAGTGAAGGTTTTCTGGAATACTGACAAATGGCCTCGCTCAGCAACAGAAATTTTGGGCCCCACTGTGGACATACGTTGAGGATTCCCTGTACATAAAGGGGCGTGGTGGCACCATGGTTACAATGCAAGATTGCAGGACTGACTCTGTCAACCGCCAGCAGTTCAATTCTAATCGGTTCAAGGTTTACCATCCTTCCGAGATGGGTAAAACAAGAACCCAGATTGTTGGGGGGGCAAGAGGCTGACTCTGTAAACCGCTTAAAGAGGGATACAAAAGCACTGTAAAGTGGTACGTAAGTGCAATGGCTATCTATGTCTGTCTGTATATCTATCAGCTATCTATCTATCAGCTATCTATTATCTAGCTAGCTAGCTAGTTAATTAGCTATCTCTCCATCGGTATCTGTCTCTCCATCTCTATTCTATCTATCATCTATCTATCTTTCCTGCCTGAGCAGGGGGTTGGACTAGAAGACCTCAAGGTCTCTTCCAACTCTGCTATTCTGTTCTGTTCTATTATTCATTCCAATATTTATTCTATTCTTTATTCTCCTGTTCTGTCCTGTCCTGTCCTATTCCATTCTATTCTATCCTTCAATTCCTGTTCTATTCTATCCTATTCCATCCCATTCTATTCTGCCGTGGTGGCACCGTGTTAGAATGCAGTATTGGAGGCTGACTCTGCCCATTGCCAGCTGTTCGATTCTGACTGGCTCAAGGTTGATTCAGCCAGCCAGCCTTCTGAGGTGGGTAAAACAAAGACCCAAATTGTTGGGGGACAAGAAGCTGACTCTGTAAGCTGTATAAAGAAGGTGTATAAACACTAATAGTGGTTGCTATTGCTATCTGTGTCTGTCTGTATATCTATCTATCATCTAGCTAGCTAGCTATCCTCTCTCTATCAGCTATCTCTCTATCGGTATCTCTCTCTCCATCCCTATCCTATCCTATCTATCATCTATTTATCTGTCTATCTTTCCTGCCTAGGCAGGGGGTTGGACTAGAAGACCTCCAAGGTTCCTTCCAACTCTGAATAGAATAGAATACTTTATTGGCCAAGTGTGATTGGACACACAAGGAATTTATCTTGGTGTAAATACTTTCAGTATACATCAAGAAAAGATACAAGAATCAAGAATCGTAACGTGCAACACTTATTGATAGTCATAGGGTACTATACTCTGCTATTCTATAGTATATTTTCTATCCTATTCTCTATTCCGTTCTGTTCTATTCCGTCCCATCACATTATATTCTGCCATGGGGGCACCGTGTTAGAATGCAATACTTTCTGCCCACTGTCAACAGTTCGATCCTGACCGGCTCAAGGTTGACTCAGCCTTCCACCCTTCTGAAGTTGCTAAAATGAGGACCCAGATTGTGGAGGGGCAAGAAGCTGATTCTGTAAAGCGCTCTAGAGAGAGTTGGAAACCACTACAAAGTGGTATATATGTCTAAGCGCTCTTGCTATAACATGAAGGTTTTTTTTAAAAAATTTCAATAGATAGTTGTTGTGTTTCTTCAGCCACTGTGCTGGGGGGGGGGGGGATTTCTCCCACTCGTTGCCAACATGCTCAGAGCAGCCCAGGCGCCTGACTTCTGTCCGAGATCTCCTCGTGCTCCTTTTGCGCAAAACCTCCAGAAAGAAATTTCCTCCTCTGGAGGAGAATCTGCTTAGGGAAGCCAAACCTCTCCACTCAAGAGAAGGGTGGCAGCCTTTGTGGCACCACGAAAGGAGGAAGATAACAAGCTCTTACTTCTTGACAACTGGCCAGCAGACCGACAACAAGTTGCGATGGAATGTCTGGATTCCACCAGCAGCTAAATCATGTTTTGCTGCTGGTGTGAATTGGCTGGTTTGGGGCTGCATTGAGAAACATGAAGAATGGATTGGAATGGAATAGAATTAGAATGCAATAGAGAAGAGAAGAGAAGACTAGGAATAGAGTAGAGAGTAGAGTAGAGATTAGAGTAGAATAAAAGAGAGTAGAGTGTAGAAGAGAAGAGAAGAGGGTAGAATAGAATAGGAATCAAGTAGAATAAAATAGGAGGAGAGGAGAGTGTAGAATAGAGTAGAGAGTAGAGAAGAGGAGAATAGGAGGAGAGGAGAGTAGAATAGGAATTGAGTAAAATAGACTAGGAAGAGAGGAGAGTGTAGAGTAAAATAGAATAGGAATAGAGGAGAGGAGAGTAGAATAGGAGGAATAGAGTAGAGTAGAATAGAAGAGAGTACAGTAGAGAGTAGAATAGAATAGGAATCGAGTACAGTAGAATAGGAGGAGAGGACATGAGTAGAATAGGAATAGAGGAGAGGAGAATAGGAGTAGAGGAGTAGAAGAGAGGAGAGGACAGTAGAATAGAATAGGAATCGAGTAGAGTAGAATAGGAGGAGAGTAGAGTGTAAAGTAGAATAGAATAAGAATAGAGAGTAGTGTAGAATAGGAATAGAGGAGAGTAGAAGAGAGGAGAGTAGAATAGGAGTAGAGTGTAGAGTTGAATAGGAATAGAGTACAATAGAACAGAATAGAATTGCGACCTTCAAACAAGCAAAATCAGATTCACTTAACAAGCGTGTTAACTGAACAGCTGCAACGATTCACTTAATGACCGTGGCCAGCGAGGTTGTAAAATGGGAGGAAATTCACTTAACGAACGTCTGGCTCAATGATATAAATTTTGGGGCTCGGTTGTGGTCATAAGTGGAGAACTTACCTGGACCACTGCTGGGGAGAGCAATTTGTCTTAAGAAATGTGTCTGAAGTGGTGTAGCGTTTCCTGCCTAGGCAGGGGGTCAGACTAGAAGACCTCCAAGGACCCGTCCAACTCTGTGATTCTATGTGGGTGTTTTTCCTCACGAAAGGCAGGGTTTTCCCCAAACCTGCTGCTCCCTTCTGGCCGTTCGTCTTCTGGATGGACAAGTCATTGCAGGCTGGGGACCGTTCTTAATCTGGCTCCCCGGTTCACTCTTGCACAGCGTGCAATCAAGGGGTGGGATTGCAACGTGCCGTGACCATCGAAAGGGGGAAAAATATGGGCCTGGCTGAAGTAACCCCCAAAACACAAATTGTTGCAGGTATGGAGAGCAAAGCATAGACTATAAATCCAGGAAATAAATTAAATGAGCTTCCTGGTGCACAGATGGGACAGAAAGTATCAAGGAGATACTTGTTTTCTTGCAGACGTTTCATGACCCAACTAGGTAACAGCATCAGGGCTAGAAGGGAATGGGGTTTGCAGAGAAGAGGAGGAGGAGGGCAGAGGAGGGGGAGGGGGAGGAGGAGGAGGAGAACGGCTATGGGCTCCTTGGTGCTCTCTGAGCTTGCTTGTTTTCTTGCAGACATTTCATGACCCAACTAGGTAACATCATCAGTGCTAGAAGGGGGAGGAGTTTGTGGAGAGGAGGCGAGGAGGAGGAGGAGGAGGAGGAGGAGGAGAGGAATGTGGGGTCCTAGGTACTCTCTGAGCTTGCTTGTTTTCTTGCAGACATTTCATGACCCAACTAGGTATCAGCATCAGGGCTAGTCACTGACAGTGATCATGTTACCTAGCTTCTTACTCCAATATTGTATATAGCATCTAAAAGTGCCTCACATTATAACATACAATTTGAAGAAAGACTAGGAAGTCTAAGAGGTGCCCGATTACTGTATATTTGTGTGTCTCAGCACTGGCATACAAAGATCAAGAGAGAGCAAACCCAACTCCCTCCTAGTACGGATGATGCTACCTAGTTGGGTCAGGAAACGTCTGCAAGAAAACCAGCAAGCTCAGAGCACTGAGGAACCCTCCTCTTCTTCTTCCTCACTCCATACCCTCCTCCCTTCTAACACTGATCCTCCTTTCACCGTTCCTGCAGACAAGACTGAATTATTAGCGATGAGTCTACCTAGCCAGAAACTACTTCTCGATGTTTACTTTACCTCTTGATAGCCTCTCGCTGGGTTCTTCCAAAGAGATACTCAAGGAAGGAGCCTCAAGAGAGCAACGTCCCTGAACTTCAGCAACATTTAAGATGCAGGCAGTGCTCGACTTACGACCCCAATTGAGCTCCAAATTTCTGCCGTTAAGCGAGACCTTTGTCAAGGGCATTTTGCCCCATTTTGCAACCTTTCCTGCCACCCCATATGAGATATTGTTTTTATTTTTAAAAAACCCACCAGCTGCACCCCAAGCCGTGCAAAAAAAAAAAAAAAAAAACAGAACAGCGAAGGGCTTACTTTTCCCAACGCTTCGAAAAATGGAAAAAAGAGCCCGTTTGTGTCGATTTGCAACTTTTCCTGTTCTTATTCTCCAGTAAAATGTGTAGCTGTGCACTTTTTTTTTTCATGGCACGCAAAAGGGGAGGGGGAGAAATCCCCCCCCTACTAACAAACCTTCCCTTCAGACTTCGTCGAGTTGCTTGTGAGCAGCCGAAAACTTTGGAACGCGCCTTCTAAATCTTTTTCGTTCAAAGTAATCCTGGTGCCTACAATTTTTTGGAATGAAAGGCTTTGTTAATTCAAATCAAAAGGAAGGGGGAAGGGGGAGGGGAGGAAGAGAGGAGAAAGAGAGAGGCCTCCCACCCGCGACCCCACATTCCCATCCCTGTTTCAGGTAAAACTGGACGGATGCGCGAGAACCGACTTTGTGCAGTTCCCCTCAACAAATCCTCCGTCGGAAACTGCCCCTTCGACGAATCCCTTGCAGCAATCAGAAATTGGATAGACACTGGGTGTCCTCGACTTACAACCAGGGGTGGGCTTAGCAACTGGTTCTTTGCCCGGTTGCTGGGTGGGCGTGGCCATGGTGGGCGTGGCCTAGTCGTCCTCCTGCACCACGGTGTGTGTGTGGGGGGGTGTTTTTGCCCTCCCCGTGCTCCGGAGGCTCTTTTGAAGCCAGAAATGGGCCCATTTCCGGCCTTTCCTAACTTCCAGAAGGCCTGTTTTTCTCTCTCCCCGGACTCTGGAGGCTTCCCTCGGGCCTGGGAGGGTGAAAACATCCTCCCCGGGCTCCTGAGGCTCTCTAGAATGTGGAAACAGGCCCATTTCTGGCCTTCTCGAACTTCCGGGAGGATCGTTTTTCGCTGTCCCTGGACTCTGGAGGCTTCCCTCAGGCCTCTAGGAGGGTGAAAATGGCCTCCCCAGGCTCTGGAGGTTCTCTGGAAGCCAGAAATGGGCCCATTTCCAGCCTTCCGGAATTTTAAGAAGGCCCATTTTTTGCCCTCCCCGAGCCCTCCGTGCGCACCCTGCACTTCCTTGCATCCAAAACGGGCCGCGTGGAGATTACTGGGAGGAGAGGGGCGGGTTGGGCGGGGTCAGCCAAGAGTGGGATTTAGGGGTTCTCTGAACTGCGCAGTATCTTAGCTACAGGATCTCCCGAACCCCTGAGAACCCCCAGCTGCCCATCTCTGCTTACCACCGTTCGTTTAGTAACCGTTCAAAGTTGCACCCTAGCCCTGAAAAAAATGCCTCTTTTACATGCTTCCCACTACACCATCCCCATGGTCGTGGGAGCAAAATTCGGAGGCTTGGCAACTGACATGTACTTATGACGGTTGCAGTGTTTTCCCAGGGTGACATGATCCCCGTTGGCGACCTTCGGACAAGCCGAGTCGATGAGGGAAGCTGGGTTCACATACTAACTTAAGAACTGCAGTGATTCACTTAGTGACTATGGAGAGAAAGGTGGCAACGTGTGGCAAAATTCGCTTAACAACTGCCCCGCTTAGTAACTGAAATTTGGGGGAGTCCATTGTGGTCGAGGTAAGTTGAGGACTACCTATATAGCAGATCAGAAAATATGCCGTCTCTGTGATTTTATGATGAATGTTTCTTTTCTAAACCGGAATTATGCCTGACGTAGCCACGTGCTCTTATAATGTAAAGCTTTGCAACCTATAGAGAGTTGCACCAGCCCTTCTGGAGGCCGGAGACCAGCTGCAGGAATTGCGGTGGTCGAAAATGAATGGGGACACACACTTGTGTTTATGCACAGCGCTTCCTGCATTGTCCCCAGAGACGCAACCTCCACCGTGTAGCTTTCGAGTAAGTTTTCTTTCTCTTTGCTTGCTTATGTATGTCTCCTTGTTTCAGCCTGCCGGCCTTCTTTCTGCAGTCAAAACAAGCTCAGAATGAGCATAGCTTAGTAAAGATTCAGTAAAGGGTTAGTAAAAAAAATGGCATGGCTTAGTAATTGTGCAGGAGAGAGTTAGTAAAGAATGGCATGGTTTAGTAAAGATTCTGTAAAAGGTTAATAAAAGAAAGGGCATGGCTTACTAAAGATTCTGTAAAGGGTTAGTAAAGAATGGCATGGCTTAGTAAAGATTCAGTAAAGGGTTAGCAAAGAATGGCATGACTTAGTAAACATTCTTTAAATTGTTAGTAAAGGGTTAGTAAAAATGGCATGGCTTCGTAAAAGTTCTGTTAATGGTTAGTAAAAAAAGCATGGCTTAGTAAAGTTTCTGTAAATGGTTAGTAAAGAATGGTGTGGCTTAGTAAAGGTTTTGTAAATGGTTAGTTAAAAATAGCATGGCTTAGTAAAGATTCAGTAAAGGTTTAGTAAAGAATGGCATGGCTTAGTAAAAGTTCAGTAAAGGGTTAATAAACAATGGCATGGCTTAGTAAAGAGTAAAGAATGGCATGGCTTAGTAAAGAGTCAGTAATGAGTTAGTTAGTTAAGGGTTAATAAAGAAAGGCATGGCCTAGTAAAGAGTTAGTAAAGAATTAGTAAATAATGGCAGGGCTTAGTAAGGGCTCTGGAAAAGAACTGAGACTGCAAACCGTGTGATTTACAGATTATTTTCACAGCTAACATGCATCACTTCCTTAAAGCCATAAGAATATGTAGATTTAATTAGGACGTGGCACTTCCACCCAGAAGAGGGAGACCATGAGAAGTGACGGATGGGCCTACTCCACCAACCAATTCTTGTTGACCGAGGCAAAGAAACAGAGCCAAGTTTCTTGAAGGACCCTGCCTTTGGCCGAGTGGTCCTCACATGTGAGGCCATCCCCTTGAACGAGGCATCCCATCAACAGGAAAAGACAAAAAGCACCTTCATTTCCAAACTTTGGTTTACTATCAGCCTCCTCCAGGTCTATTCCAGATCAGCAAAATGCTAATGACCCCATAATTCTTTGCTAATGGGCAAACCAAAGAAGAATTCAAAAATTCCGTGGCATTTCAAGGGATTTATAGTTCCTAGCACACCCATAAAAAGATCAAACGCGGAGCTCTCACCTCACGATCAGGAGGCTGTGAGTTCGATCCTGGGTAGAGGCAGATATTTCTCTCTCTGGGCACACTGAGAATATATCTGCTGAACAAAACTCCTCATTGGCAACAGGAAGGGCATGCGGCCAGTAAACACTAAAGCTTCATTCAGTTGGCCAGACTCCACCCTGCAAGGGATTATAGGTCATTAGAGATAGATAGATGGGTGGATGGAAGGATGGATGGAGATAGATAGATGATAGATTGATAGATGATGGATGGATAGATAGATAGATAGATAGATAGATAGATAGATAGATAGATAGATAGATAGATAGATAGATAGATAGATAGATAGATAGATAGATAGATATAGATAGATAAACAGTTTGCAACCTTCCAATGGGGTTGGTAAATCTCAATTTTCCCCAGTCAACCATCCAAGAGCTTCCTAAGAGTTGTAATTTTGCTCGCTTCTACCCAATTGGATGCAACCATGGCCTTAAATTTTTTGAAATTTCTGGATAAGGAAGTGTGGTTTTAAAAAAAGAAGAAGATGAAAGAACCCGAGGTTGCTTTGAGTTTCTATTTTGAAGAATTCATTTATTGCACAGCAGGAAATATGTACATCCAATCAAAACATTTGCCGGCTTCAAGCTATTGTAATTGAACATGAACAATAAACATGAAATAAGTTACTACTGGAAAATGGTTTGAGTTTTCCAGGCTTAGATGTTTTATTAAGCACCCTCTTTCTGGACCATATTTTTGGAAACAATTATTATTTTTATGTTTGAAAAACAATCCTGCATGGCTGTTTTACTGCTAATAGTATTCAAGGAGAAAAGGAAGCTTTTGCTGTGAATGTAATGGTGGCGATAATAATTGTGGGCACAATTAAGCTTCTGTGGCTATTGTGGTGTCCCTTGAGTAAGCTACAGCAATGATCAGGTAAGGAATCTCATCCCATTGTAAAGACACACACACTACTACATTAATAAACAGAATGAAATTTTCATAAACCTGGCAAGTGCCAAAATCCAGAACTAAAAGGACGGAATAATCCAGCAATATCTGAAAAAGTATGTTCCTGACTAGTATTTAGATGGAGGGGCTATTCTAATTAATTACTACAAGTTTATAGAGGAAAAAGTAGGAGACAAATACAAAATAGTTAAGTAGTTCATAGCCCTTTAAACCAAGTTTTTCTCTCTCTCTCTACCAATCTTCTCCTTTTATCAATTAGCCATTTATCTGTCTGTCTGTCCATCTATCTATTTATCCATCCAGCCATCATCTTCTCTTTCAATTAAACATTTATCTCTCTATCCATGTATTCTATCTCCCAACCATCTATCCTTTTTCTCTTACAATCAGCCAGCCACCCACTATAATTTATCATCTATTTATCAATTCCCTCTATCAGTCAGCCACCTATCCATCTATTCTGTCATCTATTTCTCTGACTATAATCTCTCTCTCTCTATCCTCCCATGCAATTAAACATCCATCCACCCATCTACTGTATGTGTTCCTTTATCATTTATCTCCATTCATTAGCCATCTATTCATCCTATACTACCATCCACCTATCCTCAATTAATTAACATACATACATACATCTTTCATCTGTCTGTCCATCAATTCATCTATGCAAACATCCATCCATCTAATCTCTCTCTTGCCCTATTTATATATATATTAAGTTCCAGTTTAGTTTTTATTTGCATACAAAAATATATTATCATGAAAACGTTTCCAAGTTAATGATATAGAATTTCCAATCTTTCCATAAATCAATGTTAAGCTACATATTTTTTTAAAAAAGTCTTTTGAGCGCTTGTGTTATTTGATCTTGTCTGTAGGAAAATCACAATTACGACGTGTTAAAAGCGTAAGAGGCCGTTGCTGGAAAAAATACTGAGAAGAGAAGAATTCCTGTGTCTCTCCCATTAGATGGTGGGTTATAGGAGTCTCATCCTTTTGAAGGCAGGTTTTGGGTCAAAATACAATGTTTCACATGCCTGTACAAACATCAAATGGAATAAGTATTACTGTGTAGTATAAATAACTTTTCAAGATACATTTGCAATGCAACTGGAATGATAGATACAAGTTTTGAACACTGAGTGAAATAAATCAGAGCTGAAGTAATTAATCTGAGTCAGGTAGCCCTCATCTGCAGCTATTTTCATTTAGTGACCGTTCAAAGTTACGTTGACAATGGGGGGAAAAGGTGACTTATGTCCTTTTGGTCTAAGTAGAGCTTCCTTTTTCCTGTTACTGTTAAATAGCTGAGCAGTAAAACACATGGTGACTGTGCTCTTTGTTTGCTCTTGGTGCTATATATAAACAGAATTTCTAATACAGTCCTTTTGACCTAAATCAATGTATCACTGTGCATGTAAGAAGTCTAAATAGGCTCTTGTATTCAGGTACAATGTGTGACATACACCTTTACAAAGGGCCTAGGCTTTGTGTAATCACAGCTGCCATCTTGACTTTTTTTTTACATTGTCCTAGTGGGTTTCCTTTGTGTACAGGGTCATACCTGTTCATTGTTTCCTGGGCAGGAATCTATCGGTGTCTACCCTTATCCTTGCCCAAGTATCTACGGGAATCAAGGTTGATTACTTACTTGCCAAAACTCTATCAAGATCAGCGATAAAGTCTTCTAGTTCCTTGGTGTCTCCAAGTTTTGCTGAAAAAAAACAGAAGGGGAAAAAATTACAAAACCAATGATGTCTGCACAATAGAAATATTGACTTCGTGGTTCATTTTCTGGTAATTTTTTGGTAATCTTGTAAAAGAAAGAATAGCGTTTAGGAAGGCCAAAGAGATGGTTATATAGATGAAAAAGATGGCCAGCAAAACAAGGTTATCCGCTGACTCAGTCCCTTAATTTGTGACACAAGAGCCATACAGCTGTTCTTCTTCTTCCTAGCATATTCCTGCATATGTAGGGCCATACTGTTGTGGCCTGCTGGCAGCCTGAGGAGACAGCAGCAGAGTCGGACAGTGGGGAGGAACATGGGCCAGTCTGGGAGTCTGGAGAGGACTCAGACGAGGGTCCTGCATCCGATACAGAGATGTGGCCAGGGCCATCTGGGAGTGGTGCTGACTCCGGAGCCTCCAGAATCTGACAGCAGTGAGGAAGAGGAACAAGGGGAGCCTGTTCCCAGTGCATGCATGCACAGGGCTGCCAGAAGGCAAGAGCAGCTAAGATAAAAGAGGCAACTCATCAGTGAGGCTTGGAGGTGATTGGCCCTCCCATAAGACATAAAGGAGGAACAAAGGGACAGGGGCCTTTGCAGGAAGCAACTTCGATCCTCTGCTATTTCTGAAAATAACAGCACTGAAAACAAAAGTGACTTATGACCAGTTTTCACACTAAACAACCATCGTACCGTTCCCACGACCCCGTTCAGCCGATCGTGATTCTCATTCTGGAGAATTTTTTTATTTTTTTAAATGAGCTTTCAAACCATACCTTTTTGAGAGGCTATCGTGGGAGAAGACCCAGAAGGACTGGATGGAATAGAGGAATGTAACTTTTCATCGCTAAAGCTCAGGCTGTGTCCACAGAGGGAATCGGCACCTAGAACAAAATTGTCGGCTTAGAGTTAGACAGGAAATCTCCCTGTCAAAAAATTTCTCCTCATTTCCAGGTTGACTCTCTCCTTGTTCAGTTTTCATCCATTGTTCCTTATCTGGCCTTCAGGTGCTTTAGAAAATAGCTTGACTTCCTCCTCTCTGTGGCAGCCTCTCAAATATTAGAAGACTGCTATCCTGTCTCCCCTGGTCCTTCTCTTCCCTAGACTAGCCAGGCCCAGTTCCTGCAACCGTTCTTCATATGTTTTAGTCTCCAGTCCCCTAATTATCCTGGTTGCTCTTCTCTGTACTTTTTCTAGAGTCTCAATATCGTTTTTTATAGTGTGGTGACCAAAACTGGATGCAGTACTCCAAGTGTGGTCTTACTAAGGCTTTATAGAGTGGTATTAGTACCTCCCTTGATCTCGATTGTATCCTTCTGTTAATGCAACTTAGGATCGCATTGGCTTTTTTGGCTGCTGCTGCACACGGCTGGCTCCTATTTAGCTGGTTGTCCACTAAGACTCCAAGATCCCTCTCCCAGTTCCTGCTCTTGAGCCTGGTTTCACCCAGCCTATTTGTGTCCTTTTGGTTTTTCTTGCCTAAGTGTAGAACTTTAACTTTTCTCTACATTGAATTTCATTTTGTTAACAAAATTTTGTTCAATTTTGCAATAACCCTCCCCCAGGAGTGGGGAGGGAAATGGGGATTTTGCAGCATCCTTCCCCTGCCACGCCCACCAATCCATGCCACACCCACCAAGCTACGCCCAACAGAACCGATAGCAAAAAAAAATAAAAAATTGAATCCCACCGAGGAGGCTTTAATTTCAGCTCTTGCAAAAGTGGACTCGGTGGCTACACACGGCTCTTTCCAATCTTCTGACTCTTGTGATTCCAGGCTCTTCCGGCTGAGGCAAAAACCTCCTTAATGAAGGGTTTGGAATAGGAAAAAGATGGAGGCTTTCCCCTTGGCAAACTGAAATAATTCATGGTTAGCAGCAGTTTATTTCTGTTCTTGAGTTCAGCGAAACCTCAAGCGCTCCGCTTAAATATAGCCCGGGGTTCTAAGCAACACGAAACCGTTGCTACAAAAACCACATTGCAAAAAAAGAAAGAAAGCTAAAGGAGAGCTACTCGAGCTGCTTCTTCTTCTTCTTCTTCTTCTTCTTCTTCTTCTTCTTCTTCTTCTTCTTCTTCTTCTTCTTCTTCTTCTTCTTCTTCTTCTTCTTCTTCTTCTTCTTCTTCTTCTTCTTCTTCTTCTTCTTCTTCTTCTTCTTCTTCTTCTTCTTCTTCTTCTTCTTCTTCTTCTTCTTCTTCTTCTTCTTCTTCTTCTTCTTCTTCTTCTTCTTCTTCTTCTTCTTCTCCTTCTCCTCCTGCTCCTGCTCCTGCTCCTTCTTCTTCCCTCCTCCTCGCAACAGAAAACCGTCCCTTTTACACCCTCGCTGGTTGTAAAGTTGTGTGTGTGTTTGTGTGTGTGTGTGTGGGGGGGGGGATAGGGCCTCCCATCCTGCAATTTAGCGGTTTCTGTTTTAAGCATCTACTGGATGGAAGGAGAAGTCTTCGGCTGAGAAAATAGGTCCACCTGCACAAGGTATGAGGGAGCCAGGAAAAACAAGGCTCCCATGGAAAAGAAGCATTTTTTCTGCCCAAAATAAGCAGAGCTGGATAGTTTATATAAGCAGTTATGCTGGTAATTGTCAGCCCTTTGGGGCAGGCCAGATCAGGAACCCGGCTTTATAGTTGTGGGGTAGCACGAAATGCATCCTGGCCAGTTTCAATCAAAATGGAGCAATCTGGACTTTCTTCTTCTCTCCCTCCCTCCTTTTCTTCCCTTTTCTGTCCCTTCCTTCCTTCTCTTTCTGTCTTTTCCTCCCTCTTCTTCCCATTCCTATCTCCTTCCCACTCTCCCTTCCTTCCTTTTCTTCCTTCATTCTCTTTTCTGTCTTTTACTCCTTTCTTTCTTTCTTTCTTTCTTTCTTTCTTTCCTTCATTCCTTCCTTCCTTCCTTCCTGCCTTTGGACCATCTCTTTTCTGTTTTGTCTTCCCTTCGTCCATCCATCCATCCATCCATTCCATCCATCCCTTTCTTCCTTCTCTTCTTCTTTTCCTTCCTTCCTTCCTTCCTCCCTTTCCTTTTCTGTCTTTCCTTCCTTCCTTCCTTCCTTCCTTCCTTCCTTCCTTCCTTCCTTCCTTCCTTCCTTCCTTCCTTCCTTCCTTCCTTCTCTTTCTGTCTTTTCCTCCCTCTCTTTCCCATCCCTATCTCCTTCCCTATTTCCTTCCTCCCTTCCTTTTCTTCCTTCCATCTATTTTCTGTTTTTCCTCCCTCCCTTCCCTTTTCTGTCTTTTCCTCCCTCCCTCTTCCCTTTTCTGTCCTTCCTTCCTTCCTTCCTTCAGTCCTTCCTGCCAGCCTGCCTTTGTTCCTTCCCTTTTCTGTCTTTTCCTCCCTCTTTCCTCCATCCATCCCTTTCTTCCTTCTCTTTTTTCTTTTCTTTCCTCTCTTTCCTTTTCTGTCTCTTCCTTCCTTCCTTTCCTCCTTCTTCCTCAGGATTAAACTCATCACCACTCTTGAAATATAATGTAAAGCCTACATGAACCAATTAATTATGTTCGAGCTGTTTTCTCCACTGACTATAGACAAATCTTTGTGTTAAAAAAAAAAACAGGCAGTCATTTGACTGGTTTCCTTTCCTTATTTAACCTAAGCATGAAATTAGAATGTTGGCTGCTTTATTTGGCCTTTCCAAAGACATTCTGTTGGTCAGTAGGACAAAATCTCCCAAATCTTTCTCTATCGGTGAAAAGTTGTGAATTGAGACATTCTTCCATTGTGGGAGGGCATGCATTTTTTAATCTGTACTAAAATGTTCCTAAAGTGATCTGGGAGTGACTCATTCATTAGCTAAAAGGGGTCTTGTTTTTGCACCAAGCGGTTAAGCTGAATAAGGGCTTGCATGCATCATTTTAATTCATTCCCTTTATATGAGCCAAAGACGACCCTTTTTTCCTTCTTTTACAACAAGTGAAAGTTCAGTTTTCTAGGCTACAGGACTTCACAATCCTTTCCAATGTAAAAGGAGGCAAAGTTACCACTCATAACATCAGATAAGGGGTTCGCCTTTCAGGAAAGGGGGTAACACTTTGGAAAAAGTGCAGAGAAGAGCCACAAAGATGGCTAAAACAGATGAAGAATGGTTGCCGGAAATGGGTAGGTCTAGTTTAATGAAAATAAGGACAGGGGTGACATGATAGCAGTCTTCCAATATCTCAGGGGCTACCCCAAAGAAGAGGGAGTCCAGCTATTCTCCAAAGCACCTGAAGGCAGGACAAGAAACTAATCAAGGAGAGAAGCAACCTAGAACTAAGGAGAACTTTCCTGACAGTGAGAACAATTAACCAGTGAAACAACTTGCCAGAAGTTGTGAATGCTCCAACATTGGAAGTTTTTAAGAAGATGTTGGATAACCATTTGTCAGAAGAGGTGTAGGGTTTCCTGCCTAAGCAGGGGGTTGGATTAGAAGACCTCCAAGGTCCCTTTGAACTCTGTAAAACATCTGCAAGGAAACCACCAAGCTCAAAGGGTCCCAAAGACCCCACAGTTCAACCCTGAGTTACAAACATTCTCTTCCTTAGATACACCCTTGTCCCATCTATACACAATCAAGCATGTTGGGTGAGTAGAGACTTATAAATATGAGAACTGACTGAGCATCATATCATCAATCATATCATAAAAAATATCATATCCTATTGATGTTATAAATCGTATCATAACATAACATGGATGGAAGCTAATCAAGAATGAAATGAGCACTGCTGTTCTGACCCAAACCCTTTTCCAATAAGACAAACAATAACTAAAGGGAACAGAAACCTTTTAATGAGTCTTATGAATCCCCAGTTAAAAGGCTGCTGCAAACTAACTAACCTGGATAAGCACAAACCATGCCAAAACTGTGCAAGACTGCCAAGAATCACAGGTAAGAAATATTTCACAACACAAGAGTCTTCAATTACCAACTGTAATGTCCGTGAGGCTCAGTTTCAAAACGTCTTTGCTTCCTGCAAAGAACGTTTGCTTCACAGCTGGCTTTTATCTTCTTGAAGGAGGGGCCATTACCTTGCAGCCTGACTCCCGAGTCTCCTGTGCTGTTGCAGCTGCTCTTTCCTGCGAGCAATCCTTCGTGCACGCGAACTTGGCACAGGCTCCTTGGGAACCTCCTCCTCATCGCTGCTGCCAGCCCCCACAATCTCTGAAGGCAGCAGCTCACTCCCTCATGGTCCTGACCCCTCATCTGAGTCCTCACTCTCCTCAGCCATCCGCATCTGCTGCCAGCTAACCACAACAACTGCAAAGTCAGGCCATGAGGACTTTGCCTTATCTTGCAACATCCCAGCATAAGTAGGACAAGAAACAACAGGTGGAAACTCATCAAGGAGAGATCCAACCTAGAACTAAGGAGAAATTTCCTAACAGTGAGGGCAATTCATCGGTTGAACAACTTGCCTCCAGGAGTTGTGAATGCTCCAACACTGGAAGGTTTTAAGAAGCGATCAGACAACCATTTGTCTGAAATGGTATAGGGTTTCCTGCCTAACCAGGGGGCTGGACTAGAAGACCTCCAAGGTCCCTTCCGACTCTGTTATCCTATTCTATTCTAAAAGCCACCTGCCGGCTGAGGATTTTGCCGCCATATGCATGTACAACCCAGGGAAGGCTGGTGTGAAACTGCAAGCCGTTGGAAGGAATTAAAGGGGAGGATGTGTGTTCTTCCTTCCAATAAAAGTTGTTTACAGACAAATATCGCCAGCCAGCCTCCTCCTTCGCTGCCGCAGATGGGATTTTTACAGCCCGCCTCCTCCCGGCCTGTTTTTTCCCACACTGATATTTTGCACAGGGGGAAAAAAAAAAATGTTGCCAAGGAAACAAGTTGGTACTCCTCATTCACTCCAGACGTGGGAGGAAAAGGACACGGATGCCAAGGAAGGGTTGAAGAAGTGGAAATTAGGATGCCCAGCTGCAGATCTAACACAGGAGCGTTGCAAAATGACC